>JAGDQP010036198.1:1267-19172 GCA_022664845.1 Lepisma saccharinum | reverse complement strand
TGGTCTCGCTCATCAGTCGATTTGCCAGATCTAATTCCTACTTCAAATTCTGAAGAATTTTGCAATGATCGTCTTTGTATTTCACGACATCGCACAGAGGTTTCAAATTTCCTTCACTGCTGTTACCACTTAGCAAGTGTTGAATGGTTCCAATCACAGCCGTCCCTGTCTCACTAAATCTGCTGCGAATTTCTTCAGTGGAGAGATCGAGAACTTCGTAGAATAAACTTCTCATCTCATTCCCGTCTTCCTTTCTCTTTTCTAAATTTATGCCTTCCAAATTCATTGCATCGAGAAGATTTCCAAATACTTCCACGTCTTGCCGACAAGATCAGAGTTGTTCCGTTACAGATTCTATTAACTTCACAGCAGCAGCAATGTCCAAATCCCTTCTTTGCAGCAGTGCATTTGCCGGTTTTAGATATCCAAAGCACCTTGAACATGAGTTCCGCAAGGAAGCAGAAAGTCTTAGTAGAGATTTGATGCAGTAATCCGGTAGCTTCAACTTTCAATGAGGCAAGTTCTTCGTGGGAAGTTTGATTGCTATCAGCGCACTTAATATGAGAATTCTGTCGTCATAAATCACTGTGACTGTGTCCAGATGTGCAGTCCAACGTTGTTCCAACAATCGTTTTAAACCCTTTCCTGCGTATTCTGCTCCAACGTGTCCTTTTCTGAAAAAGCAATATAGTTGTTGACAAATATCGAAGAACTCTTTCAGTTCAGGAACTGATTCAATTACTCTAGTAACAACCAAATGCAACTGGTGATTGAAGCAGTGAACAAACTAAATATTCCTCTTCAAATCCTCAGACAACAATGCTTGCACTCCCCTTTTCTGTCCGCTCATGACTGGTGCTCCATCGTAGCACTGCGCTATTATATTTTCCGTTCTGAATTCTACTTTCCTTAAACGGTCTAAGATGGCATTCTTAATGCTGACAGCATCTTGCTTGTCCAACTTCAGTATAGCTACGCATCTTTCTTGTACTTTAAAGTTCACAAGATACCAAATCTTCGATCCGTTGCTTGTCTCTGGTTTCATCTGCGAGTAATGAACAAAATGTGCTTTCGTTCGCTACATTCACTATTTTTCTCACAACAGATTCTGCCATAAAATGAATTATTTCATTCTGAATATCCGGGCTGGTGTACTTTGCATTGGCATGGATGGTTTTGACAATTTCTGCTAATTTCGGATCTTTACGAATACTAAATTCAAACAGATTTAAGAACAACCCACTTGAAGGTTCTCCGGGTCGCTCACACCCAGAATCTTCCCTGAACGACAACTGATTTAAAGCCACGAATTGAATAACTTCCATCACACTTTTCACATAGTACCTATTCTTCACTATTACTTCACTACACACTTGTTTCCTGACCATTTCGCCCGAGTACTCACGTTTCAGCTACTCCAATTAGCAAGCCATGGCGTACCTATGAGTATCAGATTCGGCATGACGAGAGAATCCCTTATTTTTCTCGGTCGCATGTTTCCAGTCTCTAAAACCATTATGTACAAATGAGGGATCACTGTTTCGTGATGGATATTTCCGGCATGGGAAGCAAAAGGCAGCATATAACATCACAGAATACTCGAGTCAGTCCCACGTTTTATACCTTATTGGACGAAATCGTCGAATTGCACCAGAAATTTTGGAACCTGAAAAATTTGCAAGATGCGGCTGAGCGGCCTTTGTATCTCCAAGGTCTTCTACGGTGGCAACACGGCGAAAATCAGATGTTTCACATCCAGTTTCTACTCCAGCTTCTTCAGATGTTGATGTCAATGGCACAGCTTCTGAATTAGTTCTACTTCCGACACTTATTGCACTAAAAATGACTTGATGGATGCTTGCGTCATTTTATGGTGTTACGTTTATATTGGAGTCAGTGAAGTCATTAGAAATGTCTGTCGAAGCAGCTTCGCTTATAACTGGTGTTAATAAGCCTTTTGTTTCCTTAGGAAAATTTACTTCACTCTACAGCTATAGCTATAACGCGCAATATAATAGTGTGTTGTAAAATCTTTCTTAGTATAGGCCTTCTGTTCTGCTGCCATCTGGGTTGTTTTGTTTGTGGGCAGAACTATTGTTTTCTTCATTCTCCCCGCAAAGACCCAAACAACTAGCTTCATAGATTGTTCATAAATATATGGAGGCAGGGGAGAAAATGCACTGTTGTAGCGTTTATACTAAACAAGAACTTCATGATTATTTTTTTTTTCAGATCGCTTTTTCTTTCATTAATCTACGGGTTTAGCTTCATTAACGTCCAAAAATAAAAGTGAGAAACAAAAATGCTGAGTGCAAAGCACGTATAAATGTGAAACTTACAAGAAAATGCTGTATTTGTATCACTGGAACCGGAATATTCTTTTTTTTTTATTTCTTTATAATTGAAATTGAAGTTCTTTTTCTTTTTTTGAAAAAACAGCCCTTGTCAATCTGTAACGAAATTGTGTACTTTGTATTTTGTGAATAGTTTATGCTTCCTTGCTGTGCGAAATATAATATTTTAAACAATAAATATAATCCTGATTTCTTCTAGAACACGCAGAAAGTATCGTAGTGACAGTGTGTATAGGGAACGTTTCTTTTTGTCTTTGAAAAGGGCTGTTTTTGCAAGAAACCTTTCAATTAAAATATTCCCATTTATGTAAATCTGAGTAATACTGTTTAATATTTGATATTAATACACAACAAAAAAGTCTACATTTGATTCAAAGTTTAGTGATGTGGGCTTAGATGCAAATGACTATTCTTTGAAGCGGCATTTTGTCTTACGCCTTAAATGCTTGTAATGGTGCCATTAATGAGGCCTCAAACGCTTGCAATGAGAACAAATAATATGAGAGATATTGTGCACGTTTAGCATTAGCAACAAGCCTATCATTTTCGATGAAATAGTAATACTCCCTTAAATTTAATTTTCTTTGGTAAATAAAATAACAAGAATTTCATACCTGTTTTTTACTAAAACAATTTAAAAGTTCTCGGTAGCTTTATCTTTTAGAGCGGGTAAAATATATTTTAGGGCGCCCGCTCTAGCCCCTCCTGGCTACGGGCTTGTACGGTGTCTTCCATGAAGTGCACTGTAAAGACAATGGGGGTTCTTATAGAAATATATAGCAAAATTCAAAGGTAACCGTGATCAAATACCGGTTAATGGAACGAGTATAGCTCATGTAAATAACAGTCTATCATCCCACCTTGTCGGATTCCGCTTCAACTCCAACCCATACACGAGCAAGCAAAAACACAATGGTTTTACCGTTATAAACAGCAGCTGCTGGGGTCAACCCACTCTGGTGGCCGTGCAACTCTCCAGCTCTTCGAGCTTCTTTGTCAGCTACATACAAATTTACATTGAGTTGCTAAAAATGCACAAATCCAATATTTTGATTAACAAATGCAAATAATAAAATAGACACAATCTTATCCTTTACACAATCAATTAGGAATTAGAAAAATTAGAGAAAGATAGGTCTAACATTACTGTAGTAGGCCTGCCTGTGAAAAGAAGAAAGGAGAAAGAATTAATTAAACTAAAATTTGCATAAAATATCCATACAATAAAAAAATTGATATGCAAATACAATTCACATCATATTTTTATATGTAAATATTCTGATGATAATATACATTGCCATGGGCATAAGTCTCTGGTCACAGTTTCACGTTTAGGTAGATGTGGTAAATAACCATTAGGACAACCAGTAAAATAAAAATTCTTTGACAATAATATCGATAGCGCCGGTAAAAAAATAAAGCAGAAAGACGATTTCTAGATAGTAATGAAGAATGTAGTAGTAATTCCTGTACTGATAGTCCCAACAAGGGTGGAACGGAGAAAATTTAGAATGCATAACATTTCAAATTTATGGTTGCGGCAGTTATTTTCTACATAGAGAAATAACTTTAACTGACGTCCTCGTTACATTATATATGAATTATAAATTAAGATTACACTCATTGGAAAGTTTCGGTTGTAAGATCTAATGTGATCTTACAGATCATAAGGGAGAAGATAAAATTTTAGTTATCTTTATTTTCCATGGGCCTGTCACGATTTTGACTTCGACCTGTCACGATTATACGAGGGCAACGCTTGTTAAATTTCACAAATATTCATGCCCCAGGTAGAACTCGAGCCCGCAACCTTGGAGACGCAAGTGTATTAGCAAATGATGGAGACTACAAATATTACTACCTGAATCTTGTGTTGCCACCTTCTTTAGTCCTCTGAATGCAACTTGAACAGAAGGACATTTTTGCCTGACGTAATTTTAATCTCTTGACTTCCTGTTATCCTTCCTAAACACGGCAAATGCTTGACCTCGATCTCTTTTAGCCTTTTCAGGGCAGTGACGTATATGATAAAAAATACTTCTACAGAAATGGCATTCACTTCGCCCCTGCTGTGATGGTTTTTAGTCTCGGTGCTTTCTCAACCTGTGTTCTATTATTTTCGGCACGACGATAGAATCAGGATCGATTGCTTTGACGGACAGCTGTGCTGGTGGGAAAGACTTCGCAGATCCCGTTACTTCCAAAGGATTGCAGGGTTTCTCTTCCCTTGAGCTCTGCTTATTGTATGAATCAACATTTGTTGTATACGTTGGCTCTTTTCTTCTAGTTCTTTGTAAGATTTTACATAAGAAAAACATAAAAAAAATGCCGGAACTTTGGATGTGCATGAGCTAAGAGATGAGAGCATTGTATTTCCTCTGAGGCTGCATCTTTCATTCTTGAAAACATTGTTTGCCATTTGCCTTGTAAATTGTAACAAAGATTCGTCTGGTTTTTGTTACGAATTGGCAATACGTTGACTCAATTCAAAGGAGTAATTGATAGAAAAGTACTCGGCAAAATATCTGATTTGAAAGCCTCGAAGTTTCAGTAGTTTTTTGCATGACTGAACCAATCAAATGTTGCTTTCTTTAGAGACCTTGGTAATATGTATTTCACGATGTTTGTCTCCTCTATCACATTTTCTTTACAGAAGAAAAGTAATTCATCTAAGTAATCATATGGATCTTGGTTAACGTCCTCCCCGCTGAAAGTGGGAACTTCAATTTTAAAATTTCTAGAACTTTTCGATTCTTTCCATTTGCGTTAAAGAGATTTGACCCGTTTCCCTATTTCTATTATCTCCATTTTCGGAAGCTCCTGAGGATGACGACATACAGCTCAAAGTCTCGATTACTTGATCAATAGGTAAATCCTCATTCGGGTCCTTTCCTATATATTCGAGTATTCTTGCTCGAAATTCTCCTTCTTGACCAGTCATGGTGAATTTGCCAGAACGTAATTACATTAACAAGTAAATATATTTTTGTCTTTGTTCGGGCGCCATATGAATTATTTTTGGTTTGTTTAGTGATTTTTTCTCTGGTCTTTCGAAGAAGAGCTTTAACGCCTCGGATAGTTCAGTCATAATAATGCTCAATCGAGCCAGAGCAGGTTTTAATATATCACCTAACGTACGTCAATGGGACAAGCAAATTACCACACTGAACACTCATCTGGTCAAGGAAGGCTTTAAACATATGCAATACATAACACTGAAATTTGAATATAGAATAATAATATATTCGATTTGTGATATTTATACAAAATTGGAATCTTCTTATCTTCGTTGCGACGTGGAGGCGATAGTCTTGTGTTTACGAACACTATATTCTGAACTCCGGAAGGATACTGTTCTTAATGAGTAATCCTGTTTCGAAATCGTGAGACTGTGTTCCCCCGTAGTAGAAAGTGTATTTGCCCTGTGGGATGCTATCTTGACCCTCCCACCGGACTTCTTGTATCGCTAATATGTCTAGCTCGAACTTCTGTGTCTCGAGTACCACCACCTGAAGAGCGCCCGTTTGGTATAGTGTTCGTACGTTCCACGTTCATATTCTAAGGTCTTTCTTAATCCTGTCTTGGAGCCCCCTGAAGCAGTCCCCGCCCGGAGATCCGAATGAGGGACTAGTTTACCTCCGGAATATTTTACCTCAGGAGAATCCATGAATCATCTGTTATTATTTCTTGACATGTTTTAGCGATGTAGAGTTGTCAGCTCTAAAACCTCGTAGTAAAGGTAGACATTCAAGATATCGTCCTCAGTCTATCTCTGAGCCTTGCCGATGTTATTCATCTTCAGCCTCATAGTGGTAATGGTGATGCTGCTTCCCCTCATCATGTTATTTTTGTTAGGAGTTATCTTCCCCTAACCTTTGTAGATCCCTCTACTAATTGCAAGGCAGCAGTACTGGTAGCCAACTGCGTGTCCGGATGACAGCAGTTACAGAGTCAACTGCGTACGATAGAAGTTAGTTTTTAGGTGAGAGTACTCACCAGTTACATAGCCAACTTCGTGTGTAGAAAGATACCAGTTACAGAATCAACTGCGTACCAAGGAGTGCTTTAGTTACAGAACCAACTGCAAACGGAGGAAGGAGAGCAGCTGACCACTCGGGGTTCTTGTGATCCCTCTTGCCTTGCGCTGGTCCATTTTTTAGGTAATTTTAGTTAGGTGTCTTCACTCTCCTCCTTTGGCAACTTTAACTCCGTCTGGTGTTTATTTGTAGAAAGTAATAATGTTTTTCTCCATATCTAATTTAGTTTGCAGCCTCTTGAGTAAACCTTAGTCAATAAGAGATCCTATATTTTCTTGTTCAATTACCCTAAAATAATGTGAATATGAGGTGTTCCCAATTTTTAATTTGATCAATGCAATAAAGTTCATTTCGACTATCGTTCCAGCAATGCCTTTCACGTTCGTGACATAAGGTATCAAAGTGCAGTTTCTTGGGATTTGAGTCCTAGACCAAATGAAATTGTGCTTGCTGGGTCTATGATAGTAGGTATTATTTCGTCACTTATGCGTACGTTAATCATAGATTTATTTTCCTCAGTGTTATATTTTACAAGTTCCCTACTTTTCGTTGTTGTTAATTGACCAGAAAAAATCGTTGAATCAGCTATGGCATCCTTCTTCTTGTTTGTTGTTGACTGTGTTCACGGGCCACCTACGACACTTTGGGTCCGGGACGCCATGTCTAGTTTTCCGAATTGGCGTCCCTCTTTTCTCTATGCCAACAAATCTGTGCGGAATGTTCTCTCTTAAAACAAATGGTGCATGCAGAGACAGTACCAGGTTCGTTTTGGTTTTTATCCCCATCCTTTTTGTTACTTTGTGTCCCATTTTTATTTCCTTTTTTGTTGTTATAATACTTCTTGTTTCCGTTCTTCCTGTAATCCTGCTTCTGGCTTGTATTATTTTTAATCACCATCAGAGACAGTTCTGCTAATTTATTAGTAATACTTTCCAAATTGTTTTGTGATATGTTTGTTTGAATACGATTAGGATTGACTTGCTGTATCTGCTAGGATGAAGTGTGTTGCTTTCGATTTACGAAATCAAGATCCCGACTCTTTAAAAAGCTATTAATCCGGAGCAAGTATTCTTTGTCAAGTGTAGCCAGCATTATGTTAGCTACTAACAACTAAAAAGCAATAATTCTTGATAAATACATAAATCATCATTTTTTTCTACAGGACGGCCATTGATCTTCAAGGGCATTCACCCAGATGAACTACTGAGCATTTATATTACTACTATGTAGTCTTCTTAATGGTAAAGCAGAGATTGTCATATAACAATATGGAATATCAATGGGAAAGATAAAAGTCCTAATCAATTACTAAGATGCAGAATTTGTTCCATTTCGTCTCCATATTGACTTCTCAGCGGCCCACTTCCAAAATGATAGCTGTAGCGGATACAAGAAATTAATTGAAATCTTACATCAACGTGAGAAACAATTTGTGGATAAAGTTTCACAAACGGTACCCTGCGATTTCAAAAAAGGATGCGCAAAGCGACAGAAGCGAATGATTTTCTCACTTCTAGCTGGGATAGCGAACTTCGCACTAGGAGGGTATAATTTGTATGAATCGCACTAGCTTAAAAATTCAGTTGATCAATTGCAGCCGCAAAATGAATATCTGAACAATCAAACAAAACCAATACCAACTAACCCATATAGTAGAAAATATCACAGTTTCAGTAGAAAAGGCTATAACACAGGTACATAGTGAATTATCCAACTATGTACTACTGTCACGAATGAATGTATTCTAATTACTTTACAAAATTTTCAAATTTTCGAGCATAATTTTGATAGTATTCTTCAAAGTCTGCTACAAAATACAGTCAACGATGTTTTAATTAAACATTCTCTAGCAGCAGAAATAATTCAGAATCAGCCGATATTACGAAATTCTTTAATATCAGAGGACCTTGGAATCTTCTACCAAAGTTCTAAGAGTTTTTTACTAGCCTTCGATTCAGTACTGGCCAATCTAGATATTATTTTAGAAATACCCAATATTAAAAGGTCAAATTATCATATGGTCTATAAAACTTTTAATAATGGATTTTTAACGAAAACAGCCCATCTCAAAATGTTAATACCAGATTTCGTCATAAAATCAGAAACAGCTGTATTTGAAATAGATAGGTCATTATGCCAGAAACATCAATTGTTTTCTATCTGCAAAATCGAAGACCAGGCCAAGACTCAGAAAACTGATTGCCTATATGACATACTTTTCCAAAATTCTACTAAAAACTGCCTGGTTAGACCGCAACTTACATCAGAAGAAGAGTTTTATACCTATACAGCGGCAGGCATTCACATGGCAACAAGAAAACAAGTTTACATTTTAAAAGAACACAATCGAACACTTCTCAAAAAAACTGCGAATTCAAATAACTACTATATTCCATACAGCCGATTCAAGCGAATTATAACAGATAATTTAAATCTACCAACAAGAAGTACAATTGAACTACAATTAAAATATGTAAACCTACACGAAACTTTGTAATTAAATTTCACGACGAATTTCCAAGACCTACAACAGTCAATAAGCAATTTACAAACATTATTAGACCACGAGAAGAAGAAATTACCAAATAAGTTTTCTGATCTGCACCTACACTCTTTACTATCATGGACCATAATAGTAGTAGTTACCATAATTTTTATATGATATTATTTGCCATACTAACGGATACATTATGTATTGCATACTATCGCTTAAGGAAAACTGGAAACCTAAAATAACTCATTATCTTTTTTCAAAAAATGCCTATCTATATCATAGGCATATGATATATATATATCATTCTTCCAGTCCAGTATTATAGCAATAACAGCCATCATAGTGTCAATTTTATTGTTTTCTACACTGCGTAAAGTCATAAAACGAGCGTACTTGTCAAACAGTGAACAAATCACGAACAAGAAATCGACACTTGACACAGAACTGCACAATAATAGTGAAATCAACACTTGCAAGTTAAACATTGCACCCATGAACTTAACGACAGTGTACGAGGAAACGATATTCAACAGTGCTAAACCAACACAGACATTAAGTGACCTCGTATACAAGTATTAATTAATCACAGCAAACACTAAACGACCCACCGACTCGAGGATAAAGAAGCCTAATCAAGCTGAATCTGCCTGTTCTGTGGAAAAAAGTAATAAGTCATAAACGTTCCAGTTAAAAGCAACCCTCTTTAAATACAACTCACTTTTATATAAGTGCATATAAAGTGTAGTGATCAAAGTGAACCTGATAAAAAGGAATATGTGTTAGTGAGCGACAGAAAGAAAAAAAAATAGTGCCAAAATAACGCCTACTTTTGTTTACTATTTTTTTTTCAAGAGGGGGAATGAAATATTCCACGTGTCTTCTGAGCACGTGGATATTGTGTAAATAAGCAAGCATGTTTGTAGGACAAACATGTGTATAAGAATGTAAACATGTAGTGACACATGTAGGAGCAGACGACAGTCAACTCCACGAATAAGCACCAGATGGAGCGGATAGCAGAAGATAGAGGGAGCTGAAATCAATGTAGGAGAAGTATGAAGAACCACCCCTACAATGACCTATAAAATGGACCAGCGCAAGGCAAGAGGGGTCACTCCATCCCCAGGTGGTCAGCTTCTCTCCTTCCTCCGTTCGCAGTTGGCTCTGTAACTGGAACACTCCTTGGCACGCAGTTGGCTCTGTAACTGGTACCTTCCTGCACACGCAGTTGGCTATGTAACTGGTGTGTACTCTCACCTAAAACCTAACTTCTACCGTACGCAGTTGGCTACGTAACTGGTACAACTCCCGGCACCCTGGTTGGCTATGTAACCGGTACTATCCTTCATATCCAATCCTATACAGATCACCCAAGAAGAAGAAGAAGAAGAAGAAGTCTTTAGAAGCCATCCTTCTAAATACTCTGTAATTAGTCTCCTACGGGACGGTAATTTTGTCAACATTACTATCTTCTATAAATAAATGGTTGAGGGTTAAAATCCACTCCCGTGTATTAATTGTCTCTACCGTACAGAAATATAAGGAACAATACGATATTACGTAATCAATATACATATTGGGTCTATCTCTATTTGCATCTTTTATTTAAGTACTCCAGCAGCTTCCGTTTACGGAACATTATGATAGTGAAATACTTAGTAGCCGTTGAATGGTACTACAAGTACTGGTGATCTCTAGCCAGTCATTCTTACTTATTAACAAATAGGACCTATCACGGATAACAAGAAAAAAAACTCAAGTAGACGGTTCCTTTGATATTTGGTGTCTTAGTAAATTGGGTTTAGGATAATTCTCGATATTTGAGTTTAATTTCTAAAAAAATACTGTAAGAAATTAGTATTCAATCCTAAAAATACGGTTTGAAAGTCTGTTCACCTACATTTATTGGATTAAAACCTTTCGTGCTTAAATATATATTGACGAAATAATCTCGAAAGTATTCTACTAAACAAGTATTCCTACATCCTGCGAAAACGACTGAGCCAAATCGAAAATATCGTACGTTGATAGACGGGATTGCACTGAATAGCATTTTACCTGCATTATAATTATAATGCTGTAAATGTTACAATAGTTTACTAGATTTCTGTAAACTTCTACATGATATAATGTTAGAATATGCGTTCACTTTCTTTTTTACTTCCTATTTCTTTTTTGGATATAGCACTTCTCCAAAATTCTGGACCTAGAATCGGCAATGCTCCTATTGCATAAGCAACAAAATGTTTCTAAATAGTGATCGGTCATCTCCTTGATGGAGGTTTATTTCGGCTATTTGCATCTTTACGTAGCTATGGGTTTTCATGAAGGGGTCACGCTGTTCTAATCTAACCAAATACACCGAAAATGCTACTGCACTTCGCTTCAAACTTGTCATATATTTATTAATACCCGGTCGACCCCCGCCATCCCTTTCCCACTAACGGACAAACGTGTTTTAAACGTTTATTTTTGGTTTAGTTCGTTGATTAAACGTTATCGGTTGAAAAAAGTACGTTTCATTTTAAATCATATTTCAATGTGTTCATTCAACGTGGATTCAACTGTTATTTTTAACTATGGTATAGATTTCGTTTCATAGGTTTCTTTCTAATTTAATGGAATAAAATTTGTAATTAAAAGCTAATTGAATCCCATTAACTATTATTTTGTGTTCTCTTTTGCATGTTGAAAACATGTTGAATTTCAACCTATATTCCAACGATAATTTGATTTCGTTGATAGGATGTTAATATGAAGTGTTTTTAACTATTATATTGAATTATGTCCTAGATTTTTCTCTTCAAGTTAATTGCATAAAAGTTGTGTTTAAAAGTGAATAGAATAAAATTAAGTACGTTTCTCACGTTCTTCATTTGCATGTCGAAATAGATTGAATTTTAAACTATTTTTCAACGAACATTTAACGTCGTTAATAGCGTAATAACGTGAAGTGTTTTCAACTTTCTTTTTTAACTATGACATAGATTTCGCTTTATATGCATTTTCCTACGGCGACAAATTATACTTATTGAGAAGTATACACTTAATAGTGTAGCGATGGTCAAAGTGTTAAATAAGGAAAAATGCACATAACAAAGAAAGAGGGAAAATATTCTTTATTCTTATTCTTACATAGTGAAATGACACGTCTGGATTTGAGGCGTCTTCAAGACTGCTTGTTTTTTATTTATGCCGTAAAAGAATAGGGTATCTTACGGTGACTTCGTGTTCCAGGGGTAACGTGTCGAGCTACCAACGACGAGTACGGAATGCTCCAGCTTCGAGTCCTGCAGCAGATCTTGGATTATTTAATGTTAGGAAGTTAATACTGCATAGCATGATGAAAGCAACGGACAAAATGCAACTAATTGTGTATAGCAGTGAACAACAACCATGCTCTGTTTTGGCCAACTTCATCGTGCTCTTCTTGATTTCAACTAGATTCTTCTCAACCATTATTCAACGTCGAATAAACCATTGAACAGGCGGACATTTCGGTAAATTTGCAACATTAACATAACGTTTCGGTACTAACGTTTAATCCACGTATTTTCAACGTATGTGTGCTATTGGGGTTTTGTCTTGGAAGTGTAAAGAAGACTACTTAATCCACTATAGCGTTAGGGTATTGCCGGTCTTCGAAAGTTAGCAATTTTGACCAAGATAAGGGCAGTGCTGAAATTAAAATTTAAGCATACCTACTGTAGGGTCCTCACAAATCGGAAGAAGGGCCCATGTAAAGTTTAATGGTAAGTGCACATTACTTCAACACGCTCATACTTTTAAGACACTGTATTTACTTAATACTTCGTATTTTGAGAATCTGATCAGTATCCTAAGGGACCTTGCAAGTTTTTTTGGACGCACACTGCCATATAGGGTATTAAAGACCCTTGAAATGTTTCTTCTGGCGCCCACGAACCATAACGCCCACTACAACAAGGGCTTTTTGGTTATCTGTGGGTGGGTATTTCTCTAGTTTCCCGGGTCGTCCTCTTGGTTACCAGTCCACCCCTGCCTACCTAGTCTACAATTTGTTGCTGTCAATCTCAGTAGGGTCATTCCACATCAAATCGTCCAATACTATTTGCATCACTATTTTTTTTTTTTTTTAATGTATTTTTTGAACATGACTTTCAAGTTTCAATATGTCTGAGGTATAGAACAACTTTTGAAAAAAATAATGTTTTGCTCTTCTTTCTCCCGGGGAACCATGGTTTTAACATAGTGGATGGGAAAAATGAGTGTGATGCAACACTTTTCTTTTGTATGCAGACACTCTGTTGATAGGTCTAAACTAGGGTTGCCACCTGTCCCGTATAATACGGGATGTCCTGTATTTTAGGTGAAATTTATGCGTCCCGTATTATCAGTGGTTGTCCCGTATTACAAGTAGTAAAGTCACACATACGTTTTCAAAATTTCAATAATTTTAACAAATACTTAGTAATGGACTTTTTTCAAACTGTTTACTACACAGACTGGCGGGCAGACTCTGTTCACATTCCCAGGCCCCAAGATGAAACCTGGAATGAGAATATAATACTCGTTACTTCTGTTTGCTCTAGATCAGCGTTTCTCAAAATTTCTCAACCCGCAAGCCCCTTTCACCATGCCTTCTAGCCAGCGACCCACTTTCACCATGTTTTGTAGCCGGTGACCCACAATTATTTTATTTTGTGTAATATTTGCTTTTCATTTCAACATATAACAATTTATTTTCTGTATTTATAGTAAATATCCTAATTATATTATCCAAAACTATTCAGTAAACTGCATTATCTTCAGTAATTATTTAACCCAACAAACAAAATAAAATACTTTCTTTGGTATTTA
Organism: Lepisma saccharinum; assembly: GCA_022664845.1. Lineage (NCBI taxonomy): Eukaryota > Metazoa > Arthropoda > Insecta > Zygentoma > Lepismatidae > Lepisma > Lepisma saccharinum. The sequence goes on along the minus strand of JAGDQP010036198.1, from coordinate 5,448 downwards.
ATAGTTTTAACCTACAAAACCCTAGCTAAATTTATTTTTTCGCCCTCCCTCGCTACACCCAGGTTGAGAAACCCTGCTCTAGATAACAAACTACAAAAAATAGCTGTGTTACATTTTCTCGGTGTCTCAGAGGGATCATCAACTTTTATGTTAAATCGACACAGTTTGTTGTGTGATTTCGGTGAATCAACACGGTGCATTTACAATCTTTATTAAGTTGAATCACTGAAATCAACACAGATTGTTGTGTTGATTCAACACAAAAAACGGTGTTCACTCAAGAGCATCGAAAAATGTTGAATTAAAACAAGCCTTTTTTCTTTTTGTCTGCAGTGTAGATACCAACCCCAACTGTGCATATGAAATTCAAATATCAATTTTCGCCCGCCGGTGTTTTTGGTGTGTAAGCATTCGCAAGCAAGACGTTTATTTGTGCGTTCTTGATTATTATGGAGGTCTTAAATTGTATGGGTAATCATATAGTAGAACAGGGCCAAAGTAGTTAATTTCATTTTAAGTTATTTTAGATTTGTGCCGTATTTTTTGGTATTATCCCGTATTTTTTGCCAAATGTCCCGTAATTTATTCATCAAAAGGTGGCAACCCTAGTCTAAACATTACAAAAAAATTGCAGCTTTATATACAACTGCTTAGAAAATAAAATGTACCTTTGTGAAGATACACATCCCCATTTTGATAATCCGCTTGCACTCAAGTAAAATTTGAATCAAAATGATTTTAGTTGCTTTTTGAAGAGACCTTGAAAACTGAACGATCCAACAGCTTAAAGCCTAATATTTTTTTTATACAAAGGAAAGCATTTAAATAAATAAATACCTAACTAGCATATAAAGCAAGATAAAATGTGATGTCACCATTTCGGGATATTACATTATTTTGTCACATACACGGAGAAAAAAAATTCACTGAACGTTCAGTTGCAGGCAGTCAAATCCAGATGAACCTGTCGAACGTATGGCTATGGCAACTGAACATATTTAGTTAAAGGTATTTAGTGAACGGAAAAAAAAATCTGTTCTGTAAACAGTGTACCAGACGTTATGCATGTTACTGGACGCATATAGTAAAACAGTATTGACTAGCGCAAAAAACAGGGGTTTGGAGTGGGCAGAGGCGGCGTTAGGTGAACGCGAGGCCTAGGGCAATAATGACCCCGCGGGGCCAAAGTACAAGTAAAAATCGCTGAACGCCGAAATGTTACATCTAAAGCCGATAAAGCAGTAAGCAACTTCCCCCTAAATGCTTCCTCTCACTTCTTCCTTTCATTCCTAACCCTAAATTTATTACTAAATATTCTCTTTTTTAATGAACAACGGTTTCTTATGAAAAAAAAGGGGGGCATCTTTTCACCTTGCTTCTTTATTCATTTCCATTTCACATTACATTTCGGATGGAAACTATACAAACTAGTTTATTTGTAAACTTTTTTTTATAAATCAACTTTTATATCATTGAGTAAGAAAAATATCAACTCGGAACGCGGGGCCTGGGGCGGTTGCCCCAGTTGCCACCCCCAAACGCCGCCTCTGGGAGTGGGGTTCGAACTGCCGAACTTCAGATTTTCTTGTTCACCTTATTGTCCAACACTCTACCCATGTTCCACCGTTTCTTCTGTTGAACATAGGATTTTTTACTAGTTCTTTTATGTTGCGGAAACAGTTTCTGGAGTAAAGACATTTATGTAGACTTTAATTATACGAAACTTGGACATTTTATTAATTGATACTGCATAAGGAGGAGACTGCATAATAAAGAACTCCACGGACTGTACGATTCACCAGATGTAAAAATAAGGAAATCGTGACGTCTAAGGTGGTCTGGCCATGTAGCTCGGATAGGGGAAAAACGATTATATTCTGTCCTGGTTGGAAGGTCGGATGTAAAGAGGCCATTGGGAAGACCGAGACGTCATTGGGAGAACAATATTAGAAGAGATCTTCGTGAAGTAGGTGTTCGTGATGAAAACTTGCTTAATGTTGTCCAGGATAGAATCCAATGGCGAACGTTTGTTACTGCGGCGATGAACTTGCGAGTTCCATAAGCCATAGAGTTAGTTGTTAATTAGTGTTAGAATAGAGCTATGAAGAAGACTGATTCGTGATTTTACAGAAGTGAGACATCTCAAGAGTATCATAATGATGTTTAGTTTACCGTTCCGGTCGACGACATTTCTCAAACAAACTGGCTGCCAATTTCCAAGACATTCAGTGAATATACTTTTCACTGGATGTATGACTGCAGCAACTATAACCGCCCAGTTACGTTCTCCTCATTACGCATTTGATGCCTGTTATTGCAATGTTTAGTAACAGTTTGCATAATACAATAGTAATTGGCATCAGACATGTTTTGTTGGCGTTCAATCAAACCGTTCAGTTCTTAGTACTATATTGCTCAGTATCTGTTGCTCTATGTTTAGTTGCGTTAAGTAGAACCCTTTTTACCATTTGTGTTTCGCTGCATGTACCGTACAAGTTGGCTCTTGTACAGTTCGTAGTATCAGATGTTTTGTTCGGTAGTTCGGTAGCAGAAAACCCTTAACTGGACCTCTTTTGTTAAAATATGTGGTTCATTTTTTCTCCGTGTATAAGCTTTGATTCTAAATTTTAAAATATATATAAACGACCGATAATATGTACTAGTTTAAATCACTTATCTAATCACGAAACACTCCGACTCATCTATTTCGTTGGAGAATACCTGACGATAGATTAATAAGCCTCCGTGGTTTCCTTCAGCTCCACAGTGTGATTAGCGGTATGGTGTCTGACCCCCTCGGATTTCCCATTAGATGTGCTTGCCGAGGGACGTGTTCCCTCAGACTTGTACAGACCTAGACAACTCTACAGCCCATACATTAAATAAACTGTTAATAGATCAGTCACAGTTTTCATTATGTATTTTTCATGTGTGTGTTCCTGTTGTGGATCAGTTCAAAAAAAATAAGGATGAATTGAAAAATATCAACTTTGTTCCATTCTTCGTTCAGCTTTAGTTCAGTAGAGCACCGAAAACCTTGTGACCGATTTTAATTAATGATTATTCCCTTTAATCATAGAAAGTGCTATTCAGAACGATTATAGACATCCATATTCGTTTTTCCTGAGCTACTAATACTTGATGTCCCTTAGGAGAGGAATTCCGGAATCAAATTTCATATTTAAAGTGACGATAGAATACACTAATGCATAGTGTGGGGGTTCGCAGTGTCTGTGTAGTACGGTGTGTTTAGTTCTTTAATAAATCAAATACATTTTTATGTATATTGGTGGCTCGCGTGTATGCAAAATGACCCTGTAATAATCTGCACCTCCGCGAAGTTTGAGAAACAGACAAGACGAAAACAGTGGAAGAAACAGTGGAAATGAAGGATCATGATAAACTAGTGAAGATCGTACCCGCATCGGCGATATAGTAATTACGATAATGATAATTAACTTATCTCCTTATCACGACGTTTTATAGCCTGTCACCGCAGAATCAAATTGTTATCAGTGAAATAAATTCGCTGTTTGACTCCCCGTTACGTTTGTTCAAAAGTCGAGAGAATAGGTTCTTGAGTTTCTTATCAGCGTCTGCGGCAGTAAAAGTCAAGAGTCGCGAGAAAGAAAAAGTTGTATTCATTAAACAGTTGCAAAAACAAAAGTACTGCAACATTATTGAGAGGCAATTATGGCAGCAGACCAAGGATACGCAGATGAAAACAAAAGTGTGTCACAGTTCTTGTTTCTGCATTTCTGCGAAAGGAGTGAATTATGCGAGTGAAAAATCTCTATCAAAAAAATGCAATCGGATTCACCTCACGATAGACTTGGTAAGTTAATTTTGTTTTTATCTTATCTCAGTTCCTTTCAGTCGCCATATAGCTTGAAACTGCACATTAGGGCTCGTCAATTCGCATATGGGAATTGATGCCTGGGAAAACTAAGCGAGCTGTGTGCTGATTGAGCAAAATTAAGCATAATGAAGCACAAAATATATGTGTATACTACGTCACTGCTCTACTTTGCTTTCCTCCGCTCGAATTTGCTTGTTTATTGTGTAGTCAGCTGTACGAAAATAAAAGACTACCATTTTCCACAGGTACACTAGGGTAATATCTGTGGCACCTTACAGGTTTTCCCACTAGTTACCATTTTTATGGTAAAAGTTAATATATA
>JAGDQP010036197.1:0-19172 GCA_022664845.1 Lepisma saccharinum | reverse complement strand
AAAATGATACTTTAGACAATCACGAAAGAACTTATTCTTATTCTTAATTGTTTACAAAAACTCATGTGATTTATGTTACCTTTTGGAATAGTGAATCTAAGTTTCCATAACTGTTGTACGCAAAATGTAAAAATCGCTAAGAGAAATATCAGTTTGACTGATATAGAATGGTCGTTCTACCTGTGAACTTTAGTATAGCAACGTCTCATGAAGTATTTTCTTAAATAAGTTTATTAGATAAACCCTTGCATAACTCTTCAATACAGATTACGTCTTTTGTTAAGATGTCACAGCTTTTTTAAAATGATTGTGATATAACTATCATTAATTGTATTTGCGAACCTGCTTGTACTTATCTTTTGATGAACGGAAATTTCGTTTTCACTGCTCTCAAAAGTTAGTTTAAAATTAACGCGTTTTTGCTTTTTTATATTTTGTATATTAGAGAAATGTAAAATTATGTTTTATGCATTAAGAAATTTACAAATACATGTTTTAGTTTGTGATCGCACTTTTCTTTAAATGTCTTTGACGATGAAAGTATTTGTTGGAGCACTGTTAAATTTTCATGCACAATGATCTGTAATTACAAGAGATTAATCCAATACTTCGTTACCATTACGCAATAAAAAATCTTTTTCGTTTTAAAATCTTTTTCATACTGTTAGTAAAAAAGAAAAGACTAAATATGGAACACAACTCGCAAGCTGTCATTCTTATTTTTATTCTAAGAGGATACAGAGAGAATATATTTTATAGGCATGCGTCTCGATGGATAACAAAATGTTATTCCCATGTAAAGAAAAATCCATTTTGCATTTTCTTTACTGAAAATATCAGATTACAAATTATATAAAAGATGCCTTGTCTTTCCACAAATGGTTGCTTTGTTTTTTCTTGCGTAATATTTTTCCAAAATTAATTTCATAATTAAAGAAATATTTGGATTGATTGATTGTAAATGAGTGGTAGTGTTTGCGTAGCATTCGACATGTCATAAGTTTAATTGCAACACTCAACAATCCTTACTGTTTTTAAATGCAATTACTTCCAGCAAATTCAAAAATAACACAATCAACATATACTCTAGTCTTCAACTTCCCCAATCCTTTTTCCTCATCGTGTCACCCTTTAATGTCTATAAAGGTAAAAAATAAAATCGTACTTCCTATTATTTCGTGATTCTGTATTAATACTACAACTTCCTTCAAATTAAAACTAGTTCGGTTTATCCTGAAACAGCATATGTATATGCTACATTTAGTAAACGTAATAATAATAGTTTGTTTTGCTGTGACAGTTGTACAAAATATTGGACAAACAATACATATTTCGATTTAACGTTTCCACCCACAAATACAAAAGATTTTAAAATTGTCCAAACATAATAACAACAATAAAAGGTCTCTCTTTATTAAACGAGAAATTACTGTACGATATCAACATCATCAAATTTCAGATGCTACAGTATATGTCAAGAATTTTGTTTGCATTTGTGATACGAATCTTACTGTTCAAAGTGTACCCTATGTTTTCTGTTTCCATTAGCATTTTAGATTGCAATGGTGATTTACTAAAATTTCCAATGCAAGTCTGGATGTTTACAAAGTGTGAAGATGTCTGTAATATTAATAAAAAGATATTTGTGTATCATAATTTTGCATTTTTAAATGGTGATGTTGCTTTTAGAGTCCACATTACTCACACGTAAACTAAACTTTAATTTTGAAACATAATAAACTATTCCCTAACAAAATAAAAGTTTGTTCTTTGGTCTTGAACTAAAATGCAGACCATTCAATTAAATAATCAAAAACCCACTTTCATTAAGCTTTTACACATATAAAAAGTACTATATGCTTTTTGTCTGTCATTCAGTTATTTTATTATGTATTAAATCGAGTAGTCCAAACACTAAAAATGTTACAATAATTTTCTAATAATTGTACGCAAAGGTTTTATTTCTATAACATGGAACCTATCAAATGCAAATTTTATGTAAATCAAGCAAAATTTAATATGCCAACCTGAGCTTAAAGGGTGCAAATAATATTCAAAATTAAAACACCGTATTATAAATACTGCATACCTGATCATAATTCTGAAAAACAAAAATAAAACACGTAAATATTTCACCTTACTATTTATTTTTTAAAAAACCATCACCATAATTTACATTACTTAGATTTTGTCCACTAAAAAAGGTATTTTCCAATTCACTTAAATGTCTTTTCACGTTCAAGTAGTGTTTTTTCTACAAAAGCTATAGTTTTCTGTTAAGTTTAATTTTCTTTTTAGTCTCACAGTTTGTGTTAAATTTGATTTTGTTTCTACAGTACTAATCAATACACTGTCACTGCCTAAAATTACACATTTCACATAAAATATTATTATACAGTTTCATTCACAAGGTTTAACTTTTGCTTGCAGAATTTCACACACATTGTCCAAATGGATGTTTACCTGTTCTGCCAAACACCGATGAAAGGGAATAAAGTTAATTCTGGTATAACAATGAAACTTATTAAACAGTTCATAAAGCGCATGAACAGAATCTGGATTCGTTAGTATATGCAACACATATTCATTGTTCTCAAATTGTCCACAAGTACACACGCCTTTTTCTTCTTCAAACATGTAGTAACACCAGATACACCTAAGATTGTTTTCAATGTCAAAGTCCTTTAGCATTTCTTCCAAACATTCAAAATCTATAAAGTCGGGCCTACACCAACATGGTTCTTCTTTCGTAATCACTTTAGCGTAACGTGATCCCTCCATGGTTTCTCGTGTGTTTACTGTAAGTATTTCTTATAAGTTAACTGTCACTAACGTCTTCACACAATGCTCACACCTCAATTATACCTCACTCTTTAGAGCAATAACTTTTCGCATAAAGGTTCCATAGAATATCCAATCATTGTCGGGATTTAATCCTTCAGGGAAATAATAGAACTATTGGTGTTTAGGTCATTATAACACAACTTGGGTTCACCCTATGGGAAAACTTCTAACCCATTGTATTTCATATTTAAGTAAACCATATGTAACACAAATACTGTTCATGGTATCGACGTGCTCTTCTTTCAAAACCGAATATCTAATACCTACATGGTACATAAGTTCCATCTATATTTCTATGTGCATACGTATAGTCTTTTGCCCTACTGTGCATGCTTGTTATTATACAAACCACTAAAGCATGTTTTATCCACCATATTAATCGTCTTAAATCTATATTCTATTTTTTTCTTCACACTAAAATCATTCCTTATGTTCAGCAAAAATATCTTTAACAAGTAACACTTTCTGAAGTTCCGTCGGTTTACGTTCCAGTACATTTCTTAGTCCCACTTCAAATATATCAATTGTATAGTCTTTGCAATTATTATGTTTCACTTCATACGCATTATATAAAGCCTTAAAATTAATAGGCTCAAATACACTACACCACATTCGATCATTAAGCAAATGTTCACGTTCTATTTCATTCCAGCCAAATCCCATGCAAGCATGCGCAAATTGATTATCTTCTTGTTGTACACATCCACCACAAATTAGCGGAAAACGAACATAATTTGCAGTTTCCATGGCTTCAAATATACAACTTTGCTCAATTATGTTTCGTTCACATGCACATATTGCTTTTCTTTCACATTCACTATCCAATTCATCACATTCACTTTGTTGTTCTGCTAATTTACTAAGAATATTTATGTCTTCCTGTATATCATCATGACTTTGTATTTTGCACACGACATCTCCAATTTTAGCTATCGTATCCATTTGTACCAATTCACTTTCCACCTTCTTCTGATTTGGTAACATGTCTATTTCCATACATGTTGTTGAAGAACAAGAGACCTTCGTTCCAAGTTTTGTGATTGTATTTACACATAGGGGGTACATACTGGTAACTGTTGGCTTTAATAGGGATGGACTGTCTGGTCTTTCTTCTATATCCATTTCACCAAATTCATTTTTCACCTCATTTGATTTTGGGGACATACACATTCTTGAAAAACAGGGAGCTTCCATTCCAAGTTTTGTGTCTGTATTTACACATTGCGGGTACACATTGGTAACACTTGGTTTTAATAGGGATGGACTGACTGGCCTTTCTTCAAAATCCATTTCAAGAAATCCACTTTTCGCTAGGAAATGTACACTGTTCTCTAAGGGTACCACATTTAAAGCGTTTTTCATAGTCACATTAATTTCATAAGCAAGGAAGGACTCTGCGATCGGTTTTCAATACTTGATAAAGTTTCAGCAAAAAGTTCCACTTCGTTCACTATATTTAAAAAGCTGTCACTGGACCAACTATCTTCTTCTCCCAAAAAATCCATTATAAATTAAAGTTTCCTATCGTCAACAAGACACAGCACTGTTCAAAGTACTTAATTTCTTCAATTAAATACAAGCAATACTGCACAACATAATCCCGATACAGTCTTTTCAATCTTAAACTGCTTCTGTCTTTTCTTCCAAACTATACACCGACACCACCAATAAAGCTTCTATTCATACTAACTTTAAAACAACCCAAACAATCATAGGGGTTATACAATATTTTTGTGCCCAAACACAGTCATTTTAAAACACTTCTGCGCATCTCACATCTCTAAACCTTTTATTTTTTCTTCTACGTCAATACTTGTCCCCGTTTTCTTCCTTAAAGACACCAAGCAGAACAACCATGAATCCAATCCTTTATCCACAAAAGTGCATGCAATTTCTCCAAGTACTCATTATATATATATATATATATATATATATATATATATACAAAAACTTTAACAATGTAATGATATCGGAATGCATCTCTAAAAATGTTTCATAAATGTCCTTACAAGTACAGTAAAGTTTCCCTACACAATTTCTCCTTTAGATTTCTTACAAATGTCAATGCAGTTGTGCTGAGCTGTGTCCATAGCAGTATAATTATATCATGCTATACATGTTAATGGCAATACCAATTTCCAATGGTCTATACTGCTTATTATAGAATCACGACTAACTAACTTTTTAGTACAACATTCACAGACCATCATTATGTAGTTTCATCAGCACTTAGGTTCGAGTCTTTTATTGACCATCTTTATAGAATTTGTTCACTAATCACAATGTGCTGTCTCATTATCAATTGTCCAATAAAATATAAGCAAAACAAATGCTTTAAACCATATTTGCACAACTCAAATACCATTAATGTTACATGAATAACGTATTTCTTTAAGTCATTCGCGTTGACAGCAATATCCATCCTTAGTTGGGTTCAATAAATATTTTATCTAACACAAACAACAACGAGTTTTCAAAACTTTTGTTATATTTTCTTAATCTATTACCCATAACGTACGTAGATATAAAATTTCAGCTCATTAGTTTAAATGGTATTCAAAATGGTTTTAGGCTGCCATATTTATTTAAAGATAACGACTTTTCCAAAAACTTCTTACCTTTTCGTAATCTACTCGTCAAAATACATCTTTATACGAAATTTTAGGATTCTATCTGAAACGGTATAAAAAATTGTTCTTTCGCCCGCCATATTTGTTTTAAAATGGCGACTTCTCCAAAAACTTCTTACATTTTCGTAATTTTTTTGTACTGATCAACGTTTCTACCAAGTTTGAAGTTTCTATACTTAACCGTTTAGGCTGCGTATTCCATCAAAAAATAATTTCGGCGGCCATATTTGTTTAAAGATGGCGACTTTTGTACAATTTTCTCGTATGTCTGTAATTCTTTTCCAGTAGTCAGCGTTTCTACCAAGTTTCAAGTTTTTAGTTCTAGTCATTTAGGCTCTGCGTTCTTTCAAAAAATCATTTCGGCGGCCATATTTGTTTAAAGATGACTACTTTTGTACAATTTTCTTGTACGTTTGCAATTCTTTTCCAGTAGTCAATGCTTTTACCAAGTTTCAAGTTTCTAGTTCTAGTCGTTTAGGTTGTGTATTCTTTCAAAAAATCATTTCGGCGTCCATGTTTTAAAGATGACTACTTTTGTACAATTTTCTAATATGTTTGTAATTCTTTTGCTGTAGTGAACATTTCTACCAAGTTTCAAGTTTCTAGGCCTAGCCGTTTAGGCTGTGTATTCTTTCAAAAAATCATTTCGGCGGCCATATTTGTTTAAAGATGCCAACTTATAAAAACATTTCTTATATTTCTTCAATCTAAAAATGGCAATACGTCTTCATATGAAATTTCAGTTCTGTAGCTCAAACGATGTGCAAAATACATTTTATGTCGGCCATATTAGTTATAAAATGGCGACTTTTGTACAATTTTCTCATATGTTTGTAATTCTTTTGCAGTAATCAACGTTTCTACTAAGATTCAAATTTCTAGGTCTAGTCACTTAGGCTCTGTATTCTATCAAAAAATCATTTCCACGGCCACATTTGTTTAAAGATGGCGACTTATAAAAACTTTTCTTATGTTTCTTCAATCTAATAATGACAATACTTCTTCATATAAAATTTCAGTTCTGTAGCTCAAACGATGTGCAAAATAGATTTTATGTTGGCCATATTAGTTATAAAATGGCGACTTTTTAAAAATCAAAGGCAAAACCAGAATAAGTGCATTTCCTAGCTTCAAAACCAGTATATACAACATTCGCGTTTCGTCATGAGGTTTACGTCCAACACAAAAACTTTTTCAAATTTTCCCACACTTTCGGAAGGTTTTCAGTTCGAGTTTAGTCAAATTGTATTTTATTCAGTAAAATCACATGTTCTTTTATCTCATTTTCTGTATATCTCAACGATATTCAATAATTTTGCGTATGTATGCTATCTTTCTGTAATTTATCAGCGCTTTCGGGAGCTTTTCTATGCAAATTTAGTCAAATTACATTTTATTCAATACAATAGGTTCTTATTTCTGTGTCAGTTATTGTATATGTCAACACCAAGTGATATTCAACATTTGTGCAATTTATCAGCGCTTTCCTAGCTTCAAAAACCAGTATATTACACATTTGTTTCAATAAAATACAACAAACGGTTTAGTAAACGTTCAAATGTATATCAGCAGTAACTCAATTAAAGTCTTTCTTCAATTCAAAGGTCCAACTAAAATAAGCACGTTTCCTAGCTTCAAAAATCCATATATTTCACATTAGTTTCAATAAGATACAATAAACGGTCTAGTAGACGTCCAAATGTGTGTTAGTTCAATATATAATTATGTCATAAGGCGACATTCTGCCATCAGCTTATTCCTAAAACAAACAACTAAAGTCTTCACATATGTATTTATCAGTCAGCATTAGTCAAATGTTTCAATACCCGTCCAAGTATTATCTTCTGTAACCATCACCACTATTCCGCAACAACCTTAATGTTAAACTTTAACCATTGGATCTGCCACAAGGCAACAAAATCTATCAGTTGCTGCAACTTAAACTTTAAACAGTGGATCTGCCACAAGGTAACAAAATCTGACACTTGGAGCAAGTTAAACTTTAAATATTGGATCTGCCACAAGGTAATAAAATCTAACAGTTGCAGCAACTTAAACTTTAAACATTGGATCTGCCGCAAGGTAACAAAATCTAACACTTGGAGCAAGTTAAACTTTAAACATTGGATCTGCCGCAATGCCATTCTTTTCTTTCAACACAAGTCAGCAAAACAGTTAAATTCATGCCAGTTAGTTAATTGTTAATCAAACTAATGTAATTACTAAATATATTTATTTGTGTGTCATATTTAAAGGTATTTGAAGTTTTTTGCATTCTTATCAATTGTCGACAATAATAATTTCATTTTTTTTATTTCGTTTTCAAAAAAAATATTCATCTCTACCCTTTCTGCTTCTTTTCTTCAACTAAATTAGCGTTGGCCCCTAGGCAATGACTTCATTATCTCCAGTTGTGTTGTCTGGTAAAGGGTCGTGAAGAAAAAAGCCAACTCTTTCCTTTTCTTCTTCTTCTTCTTAAACTAAATTAACTTTCAGCCTTTAGGGACTCAACCGCCTTGTGTGGTTTGGATCAGAAATTAAAAATGTTTCAACTCTTTTTCCCCTTTATTTTCAAAACTCATTAATTTGTTGTTCTTCTTCTTCCGACAAGATATAACAAGACTTCTACAGCAATAAGTTCTTGTGCTCCTGGCCAGGGGAAGGGGTGAGGATTTTAATTACGTAGTACGTTTTTGTGTCGCAAAAACAATTAGCGAGCTATCAATCCCCGTAGTGCAATTGTGTGTCGTCTATAGAAATTCATGCAACAAGCGCGTGTTTAATTAATTTGTAATTAAATCTCGTTATATGAGAGCGTGTTGTCGCTACTTATTCCTGTACTAAAACACCCATCATCATCCTTAGCTAGCGATCCCAAATTCAGACACGTTCCATCTCAGTATGTGATCCGAAATGGTAAATTGTGTCACATTCACAGACTATAAAGCTTTGTATTCCATTCTGCCTACAACACAAAGTAGTTACCGAAGCCCACCAATCAGCCTTCGGTGCCCCCCACCAGTCATTCGTCCACCACCAAAACGCTTAATTTGTTACTACAATATATATTTTTCTTCAACATGAAAGCCATAATTTTTAAAATCTTTAAAAGTAATGCTACCCCTGTCAGCTAATGAATCCCCAGGCAGGAAAGAAAATTTGGAATCTCCAAATGCTCCCGATAAGGTTCACCTTATAGTTACATCTTCGCAGACGTGTTCGGCTCAGTCTAACCCCCTAGCCGCTCACATAAATTTATCCTAGACATTATAGATTTGGACACTAGATTCGCCGTTAGCGTCCCTTTAAAAACAACGATGCCCAGTCCATTGCAGATGCACTTGTCCAACACTTGTTTGTTCTATATGTTCTACCACTCAGGATTTATTTTGACGGTGGATTCACCAAAACTTGAAGTATAATGAAAGATCTTTGTGCGAAATTGAAAATACAGGTTTAATATTTTCAGATGTCTGAGTCACTAAATTCTTGGACCGGTCGAACGATACTATCATACATTGATCCCTCTTTTGACACCCTGTACAATGGACAAGAAACAGGAATGGAGTTTATACTTAGCAACGTTCCCGTTCTCATATAACCTCCTTTCACATTCGCATTGTTTTCCACCCTTTTCTCTTCTGCTTGGATATGTTCCCCAGTTACCCCTTGATTTACAACTAGGCACACACACTGACAAAATGTCCAATCAGCAGCGCTTAGAAACTATGGACATAGCCCGTGCCCAAGCATATGGCAATTTATGTCATAAATTTGAAATACAGAAGCGTTATTTTCAGAAACGTTCCTGCCAATGAGAATACTACCCTGGCCAGAGAGTACTTTTGATGGATTGCACCCCTCAGCCAGGAGTTCCCATGGTTTTCTCTATGGTGTATTCGATTCCCGCCACAATCATCAAACAGATCAATCCGAATCGTTATTTAGTCCGTTATGATGACAGCGTAAAGAAACGCAGAAAAGAAGACACAGTTAGTATATCCCGGATAAAACTACTCTTCACCCCCACGGAAGCATCATCTACGAAGGACCCCGGTACTAACCCGAATAATGTTCATTATCCGAATAATTATCCGGATAACAGATAATCGAACATTATTCGGATAAACGGATAATTGAGCATTAGCCGGATTAACGGATAATCGAACATTATCGGGATAAACGGATAACCGAACATTATATTATCCGGATAAACGGATAATCGAACATTATATTATCCGGATCAACGGATAATCGCACAATTATCTGCGGAACACACAATCCATGAATTATTGTGGATCGAGGAAAGATGCCACACATTTTGTTCTACGAGACATTGTGCAGTAATTAAAAAAAAATAGAAAATAAAATCTTTGCACAAAAATATATTGAACATTGATGCTCATACTGACGGAAGTATATGAAACTAATTGTATACACAACGGATATATTCACTGTTTCTTTCAAGCATGTTTTCGGGGGGGGGAGAGGTTGTCCCCCGGAAGGTTTCCAACCGCCCTCCCAAAAGAATTAATGTTAACACTTGTTAATATTATGTGTATACTGAAATACGTATATAATAGTATATTCTGTATATGGTCCATATTATTGTGAGTTTTAATTTTATTTGTGGCCTTTAGGCATCTAAGACTCAGGCCGTGATAGGGGAGGAGAGAGGATTTGGGAAGGTGTCGGCCAAGGCCTATGTTAAAGGCACCCTCCCAAAATTTTCCTGGTGTGACTGAGGAAAAACTCTGGAAAAACCTCAGTCAGGGTGGTCGGCTGCTGTGATACGCCAACGCTCTACTATTAAGATGCTATTTTTAGGTTAACTAAGGAAGTGCAATATATTGTTAAAGTAACATTAGTGTCTATTGTTTTTTTTTATTTTTAGCACATTACAGTCAATATTAATTGTTTATAATTTTCGTGAGCCCCCACAAGCCCCCGAATAAAATCTTCTGGAAGGAACATTGGATATAGGGATATTGGTCTTACATATCAAATAAGGAATCTTGTCCAATCCATCAGTATATGATACCCACTTTTGGGGGGAATATGTATCGTACATATTCCGATTAAGATAAACGACAATAGTAGTCGATACTTCATGACTACATTTTCTATAATATGACTAAAATACCTGAACAAGTATGGATATTTTTTACACCACTTCAGATTGTTACAATGTCCACCTTGACGACATTTGCTTGAAAGCCCAGATTTTTCTTCCTTATGTAATAATGAAACATACACCAATTTAATGCAGAAATAACTTTAGGTTTTGTGTGAAATATCTGGTGTAGTAAAAAGTAATCCATTATTTTGCCAATAGATGGCTTCAGTGATCTGTATCTCGCGTTGTATAAGTCCGATCGGGTTCAACAACATGGCGTTCAAACAATGAGATTGCGTACTACAAACAGTGTTCAGATAGTTGTGATGAATTGACTCAGTGTTGTGTGAGCGCGCGTCAAAATGGACACTAGCAAAGAGAAAATACGATATATTTTACAGTTTTTATTCGATAAAGGCGAAAACGCAAGCCAGGCCAGCTGCAAATGTGAATAGTGTTTATGGTCCTGATACTGTAAGAGCCAATCACGCGCAATTTTGGTTTCGTCGATTACGTGTCGGTAATTTTGACATCAAAGATGTGTACCACTGCACTGGAAGGCCACGTGTCGAAAATGTTGATAAAATCATGGACATTGTCGCGTTCGACCGTCATGTAAGCACAGTTTCGATTGCCCAAGAGCTAAACATTGCACAGAAAACCGTGTGGAACCATTTGCATAAGGCTGGATACACAAAGAAGCTTGATGTATGGGTGCCACACGAGTTAACGCAAAAAAACCTCATGGACCGAATTTCCATCTGCGAATCGCTGCTGAATCGCAACAAAAGCGACCCATTTCTGAAGCGGTTAGTGACTGGTGATGAAAAGTGGATCACTTACGACAACGTCATGCGAAAACGGTCGTGGTCGAAGCGCGGTGCGCCGGCGCAAACAGTGGCCAAGCCACGATTGACGGCCAGGAAGGTTTTTCTGTGTGTTTGGTGGGATTGGCAGGGAATTATCTACTATGAGCTGCTCCCCTACGGCCAAACCCTTAACTCGGAACTATACTGTCAACAATTGGACCGACTGAAGGCAGCAATCTCCTAGCTTTGGCCAATAGGAGAGGCATTGTGTTCCACCAGGACAACGCCAGGCCACACACATCGATAGTGACTCGCCAGAAGCTCCGGGAGCTTGGTTAGGAGGTTCTTATGCATCCACCTTATAGTCCGGACCTGGCACCGAGTGATTACCATCTGTTCCTGTCCATGGCGAACACGTTTGCTGGTGAAAAATTCGCTTCAAGAGAGGTTTGTGAAAATCGACTGTCTCAATTTTTTGCCAATAGGGACAAGGGCTTCTATGAGAGAGGCATCATGATATTACCTTCCAAATGGCAACACATTATCGAACAAAACTGCACATATGTGACCTAAATCGGATCATTCTAACTTGGTAAGTCAAGCCTTCAATGTCATGCAAAAATAATGGATTACTTTTTACTACACCAGATATATAATAAATAACAGCCATATTTGATCCACTACTAGATGAGGCCTCTCCTCGGAGGCAGGAGATTGATTTACTGCTCCCACGCTGACCAGATGGGTTAGGAGATGAGAGCCTAAGCTTTCACTGTTATGGCCACTATCTTTTATTCATAGCAACTCCGTGCTGGGTGGTCACCGTTCCAGACCCACACCCCTTCGAAAAATCCTTGACAGCTCCGGGAATCATACCCAGGGCCCCTCAATCCGTATTGAGCAACGCTTACCACTAAACCAACGGGGTGGTCATATATTCTTATGGCGTACATTCTATTGTACATGTACCGAGTATACGTAGCGCGTTGACTTGTGTTCGATAAGCCCTGAGTTCGATACCTGCGTCGGTCATCTTGACTGAGGTTTATCCAGTAGTATTCTTGGTCACACAAAATTAATGCTAGGATGATACTTTCGAAAGTAGGCACTGACTGACATCTCTCCTACAGCCTTACCCCGCCCGTATTCCGACCTGAGCCATATATAGTTACCTAGAGGCCTTAAACGACATTCAAATTCTATTGATTACGTACGCATACTACCACTTACAAAATGTCCTTATATGACTATTCTATTCAAGAAGAATAGTTCAAAAAATTAGTGTCTAACTAGAAAACAATGAAAAAAGTCTTATTTGATAGAATGTACTCGTATTTAGGTAGTGGACGTCAAATGGCGTGCTGCCCTGTTCAAGTGTATTTTCTACGCTGTCATGGAATTTAGTCCGATTCTAAGCTGTGTTCAGAGTAGAGAAAATTATTTTTAAGCTAAAACAAGTTTTTTTGGAAGTACTTGTTTCGTCTCCACGTGACATTCACTACATCCTTTAAGGGAGGATACTGACTAATTAGTTCACACCATACAATTTAGGACCATTGTTATGGAATTACACTACTGTAGGCATCTTTCCCCGATGGGTTTCTTCCCTCAATCCACTCTGTAGGAAGTGGGGATTAATACACATTTAAGCGAAAACTGTTATGCATTTAGCTATTGAATGAAATTATATTTATGGCCATTTGGTTCAGGACATGAAGGGGAGAGGGAAGATAGGAGGAAGTCACTCACTATCTAGTTTGAAGATACCACAAAAATCCGGAAGTTTCCGTGTAAAAATTAGAGCCCACTTTGATTATTATAGAAAGGCTGTAAAACTCTCAGAACATCCTTACTAATGCAGTAATCATTGGATTTATTAAATGCCAAAATTAAATTAGCAATCTGTTTTGAATGTTAGTTTTTTATTTTGAATGTTTGTATTATTATTGATGGTAATTTCGATCAGTGCCTAATTTTATAAGTATAAAATTTATATAAATTAAACAGTCTATATGAACTGATTGACTCCTTCTCTTCTTCGAAAGGAATCGAATTTGTAAAATAAGTAAGTAAAGATTCTCCACTTACAAATTAATTGTCTTAAGGTGCCGTTGAAGTACTCAAGTCGGGAGGGGGTCAAGCGTTGCTTATTTCTTCTGACAATAGGGGAGGGAGATCAGAGCAATGTTTACGTAAGATTGTCAGTCTAGATTTAGAGACTTTTACTACGAAATATCGATAATAAACTTGATGTGTTTTATGTAAGCATAAGGGAAGGGGGCGGGTATCTACTATTTTTTACTTACAACGGGAAGGGGCTCAAAATGACTAAACTGATACTTGTATGTCCTCTAAATCACCTTAATATATTATCGATTCTGATTCCGGTTCAACATTTTTAATGGAATATCTGCGACTTTTAGAAGGTTGTTTCTTCCTTTTACCTTCATTATGAGAACACTATTAACCAAATGTAAGAGAAAGATAACGGAAGATAATGGTTTGTGTGACTGATAACTATGAAAGTTATATACGGATTATGAAAACGAAAAACACACATAATATAAAAAATTGCCATCTCAAATAGTCTGGTAATTGGCCACAGAGTGGCATAACTTGGGCGCTGAGACCTCTTGATCTCTCCACAATAGACTGAATGACACTGCAATATTTTTGCTCTCCCCACACCTCTTTCTCTCTCTGAGCGTATTTAATTGGATAAAAATTAAGCGTGTTATCAAGAATTAATTTATGTGAAGACATTTCTATAACAAGTACCTGTTTCCTTCGTGAGGCTTAATCAATTTTCTTAATCTGTTCTTAATCTATTCGTTCAAAATGGAATGTTTACTACCGAACAGATTGCTAGTGTAGGGAAACTTTAATAACGTTATAATAATGTAGCAAGTAATTATTTTTTATATATTTTAACTTTCCTCTTTTACTAATTAATCAATAAACAGCATTCACCAGTAATTTATTGCACCGAAACTTACTTTCACTAAAACATTCTTCACCGAAACATCCTAGACCCATCCCACCATATGCTTAATGAGACAGGAAAACTCTCAGCAATGGTCAGCCTTTTCTTTAGTTTGGACATTCGGAAGAGCAAAGTATTGTAAATATAATAATAACAGACTAGACTTCAATGCTCTATCCCTAGAATCAGGACATGCTATTGATTGTCTTGTTAAACGAAAATAGTTTGGATTGTCTTGAATGTTCTCCTTAGCTCCCAGGAAGGCTGAGAAGTGGAAACTAATAGCTTTTGTTAATCTCACAAGTATTTTCTTCAATAGCGTGTCAACCTAACTGTAAGTGAATTCCGACAAAATTCTCGCAGATGTTCACTTGGGTCTAGATACTTTCTGAGAAAACACGTGCATTTTTAATATAATTGTGTGCATGCCGAAAATAAGGTGTTCTAAAGTATTTAGAAATGTCGAGTTCCTAAGAACATAGCGGCAAGCCCAACTGAAGCGCAACGAACCCAAGTACAAAGGAATGTGTCACTGCTGATATATATATAGAAGAAATATACCCATATTTCTGTTTGTGGAGCAACTGGTTAGTGCTTCCTTTTGATTAGTGAAAAGACTGGAAAAAGAGTAACGATGCCTCAAAGCAATGTTTGGAGATATTTTGAGAAGATATCAAGTGATATTGCGAAAAGTAAATTTTTGGACGAACGACAAATGTCGCATATGTTATCTCAAGTCGAGAGTCCGGACAGTATTAGTCGTCGACGACACAGCGACAAATGTCGCGTGCATATGCCCGTGCGCACTTCGTTTCTCTGGGCAATTTTTGAAATAGTTGTATAAAATACACAATGTTAATACCGTGCCTATATTCAACATTTCATATTTTGTGCTTGCCGCATGTGTTGCGAGATGGTGCAACTTTCGGACATTCAATTTTTTTCATCACCTATTTTCTATGAATCTAAATGTGTAGATAGCGATAAAAGTGAAAAATATTCTTCGTAGCTTGGTTGGTAAAAGCAATATGCTACCAGCCCTACCACCACACGAG
Source organism: Lepisma saccharinum (assembly GCA_022664845.1). Lineage (NCBI taxonomy): Eukaryota > Metazoa > Arthropoda > Insecta > Zygentoma > Lepismatidae > Lepisma > Lepisma saccharinum. The sequence goes on along the minus strand of JAGDQP010036197.1, from coordinate 3,735 downwards.
CATAGCGTATGTATTTTATCCTCCCTCTCGCCAAGTTTTTAACTTATGTTTTAGGCGACCTAACCTAATACACTCTAACTTCCGTCAGAAATAGTGCAAAAATTGTTCAGATCGTGATCGAAAGTGATAATGCATTCAAAGAGAGAATAAATTATAGAAAGCATCGCGCGTGATACATGTTGCTTCACTTTTGAAAAACAAAGACGAATACATTTTATTCAATGCCAGTTTTCGTCTTACATGGAAAAAAAAAAAAACGATGTATTAGATTGTAGCAAATATACACTACCTCTCATACTTAACAGGGAATCTACTTGCTCTAAGGAACTGAGAGGTTCTGTGTAACAGTGGTCTACCCCCTTCAATAGCGAAATCGAGATCCTTGCAGTCCCAACCAGTTGCGTTCCGGGACAAATGTCCCTTCCTCCAGGGCTTCAAAAAAAAATCTATTCTAAATAGTTTGGCGCACTTTAAGTTGTAAGAACACAATTATTTACATTAAATTAATATCATCATCATAATTAGTCTTCTGCTGGAATCGGCAGGTCCTTCAAGGCAAGCTAAACCCTCTCCATTCATCCTGATCTTGCTCTTTCATTTTCATCTCAACATACAATTTATCTTGCTTAACATTGTCAAGCAGTGTGATTCTTCTTCTTCTTCCTCTCTTTTTCTCAGCCATATCTTAGTATACAATCTCTGCGCAGTCAATGTCCTTATCAATTTCTTTTTCTCTTCTTGATTATCTCCAGCATTGTTCGTCTCTTGCTAATGCACTTCTTCATTTCACATCTTTATTTGTGTGTTATTCGCATCAATTTTATCATTGACTTTTAGGCAACTCTGGCTCAGGCTGGGATAGCGCAGTAACAGGACGTGGAAATGAAGTCGATCAAGACCTAAGTTGAAGGTACCATACCGACATTAGTCTGGTTTGACTTATTAACGAAGAAGAGAAACGATAAAAAGTTTATTTGTTTGCAGACCTTGAATTTTCCGGGAAAATATAGAAAGTTGGAAATTTTACATCGTCATATACTTTAATGGCATTTAAGAATTGGCCCATTTTCAGTCAAATGCTTAATTATTATACTAGTAGAAAATAAAAAAGAAGTAGAGATCCTGGATCTTGAGTAGACATTAGCTTCATTTACAAATCACTAAAATTCTTGAGTGATAATGTCAAAATTCTAGAGTTCACGGTTAAAGTTCTACGGTGTTTTTAAGTGAAATGAGCAAATTTATGAGTAGAAATAAACAAGTGAGGCGGAGTCGAGTCGGGGACTGTGCATATAAGCCACCGCCAGGCTTCAGCAGCAAGCATCCTCTTTATATGATCAATGTTGCTTTCGAAAAATTGTGGCGAGACCTTTTCAAAGACACATCAACTACTTTCCTATCCGAGTCGTTCCAAAGTTGAAAATTCCCCCCAAATCTTGGGAACCACTCCTGCTGGAGAAACGATTCGGGTTTGAATTCGTGTTGCCAAGACCTTCCCAACGATACCTCAACCGCTTTTTTAGCTCTAGTGTTTTCAAAGTTGCAAATTCCCGCCTCTTAAACACTCAATGCTCCCGTGCAAACTTGATGAATGATATGGATTTAAACTCGTCTTGCCGAGACTTTTCAACGTCATATCAACTGTTTTCCTAGCCCAGTCGTTCCAAAGTTGAAATCTCGCCGAATCTCGGGAACCGCCCGTGCAATCTGGATAAATAATTCGAGTTCGAATTCGCATTGCCGAGACCTTTCCAACGACACCTCAACCACTTTTCTAGCCCTAGTAATTTCAAAGTTTAAAATCACCCCGAACTTGGCAACCGACCCTGCAATCTGGATGAACGATACGTGTTTGAACACGTCTTGCCGAAAACTTTCCAACGGCGCCTCAGTCACCTTCCTAGCCGTACTCGTTCCAAAGATATAAATTGTGCCCGCTATCTCTGGGACCGACCCGATCTCTGAAACCCCCACTGCGATCTGGATGAATGATACGAGTTTTAACTCGTGTTGCCGAGACCTTTCCAACGCCACCTCAAACATCTTCCTAGCCATAGTACTTATTAAAAGATAAAGTGCCCCCATATCTGCCAACGCCCCTATCTCTGGCACCCCTCCTGCAATCAGGTTAAATGATACCAGTTTGAGCTAGCCTCACCGAGACCTTTTCAATGACACCTCAATCACCTTTTCAGCCCTAGTAGTTTCTGAGTTGAAAGTTGTCGACAGACGGACAGAGCGGGCGTGAACTTCACAGCATTAGCTGCTGAAGTCTAAGAGTACAAGTAATATTCTGCTTTTAAATTTTTTAACGAATTGTTATGGGAAGATAATTTTGCACTAAAATAAAAATAGAGGTCCACATTACTCAAACTTCTTTGGTCTATAAGTTTCATTGTTCATCGGACAACTATTTGGATATCCGTTTGTTCGTTTTTTGGATAATCGAGTAAACGATAACTGTTTGTTCGTTTTTCGAATAATCGAATAAACGGATATCAGTTTGTTCGTTTTTCGGATTATCGAATAAACTGATATCAGTTTGTTCGTTTTCGGATAATCGAATAAACGGATATCAGTTTGTTCGTTTTTCGGATAATCGATTAATCGGATATAAATTTCTTCGTTGTTCGGATATCCGATTATTCGGATTCGAATAATGAAATTATCCGGATAATTATTCGAAAAATATCCGGATGAATAATTATCCGGATAGTTTCGACAGCCCTAACCCGGACCCCCACACACCCTGCAACAAAAGGCACCTCGAACAAAAGACACCTCGGATATCAATCACGTAAAACACATTTAAGCCTCATGGCAGACTTACATGAAAAACGTCTATGATAGATGTCGCTAACTTAACACACTGATAGTCACCCTGGTACACTAATTTTTCTCGATATCACACTCACGCTAGGAAAACGAACGTACAGCTTTTATCCGACAACGGCGTAGGGAATTGGCGACCCCATCGTTGAACCGGCTTTTGCTGACTGCAATCAGCCCTCGCAGCTAAACATCTACGCTGCTTGAAAGGAGGACCAGCCGAGAGGATTTCATTTACTTTCACCTCATTTTCACCACAGATGATTCATTATTTCATCTCCTCTTGTGCTGCGACTTACGCCTCCACGCAATGACAAAGGATGTGCTAGGATGTACTTTCATTGACGCTGGCCCCTGGGACCCGAGCAAAGGGGGCGGAACCATTGGATAGCGCCTAGTTCTCGGCCTCAGATTCCTGGATGGTCTAGCTCGTTAAGAATGGGAAGTGCGCCATTGGGGAGCTCTTCGGACCTTGGTCTCGCCAACACTGGGGGGAGTGGGTGTCCCAAGTATCCATCAGTCGGGAGTGCAAGTGATTTCGACGCCAAGTCATTGGACTTCGCCTCGATTTCCAGCTTGCTGACAAGGGTGATGAGGGTAGTACCCGGCAGCCTCGTTGACTCCTCAGAACGAAGACGGAGAAGTGTGGGTATTTACGGCTTTAATTCACCATAGCTCCACCACATCCTAAAAATAAATCGCCTTCGCAAAAAGAAAAGCAGAGAAAGAAGAGACAGAATGAAGAGAAAGTCACTGACGTAAGTAAGAAGGCGCATACAGCTAATGCATCAAGCAGTGACAGGGAAGAGAAACTAGAAGTAGAGGAACAGACAAGTATCGTACCAATTATCACACGATATCTTGTAATTAAAGTAAAGAACGAAACAGACAATCCAGGTGGTTTGA
>JAGDQP010036196.1:0-19172 GCA_022664845.1 Lepisma saccharinum | reverse complement strand
TTAATGTTATAATGTATTCACACATCACAGAAGAAAATTGTCTTAATCATCTGAACACATTAAACATGGCAAAGATTTCTTGACAACTTTTGCATGTAATTCCTGAATTGTCTCATAATTTTCATCATCTAAATTCTTACTTGTTATTATGTTCTGTATCTTGTCACAAATTTCAGCGGAACTTTCCAATAGTCTCCTATCACATTAAGTTCTTAGTACCTTCAAAACGTTTTTGATATTTGCACTTCCGTGATATTTGCATCTCTTTCGGTGAACTTCCCAGTGTTTAAACTTATATTATTCTATGCAGTAATACACAACATGATATTTATCACATTGCCTATTTGCCCCAGTACTGTTACAATAAGAGCATGTATGTAGTTCTTTGTTCTTCGCCTTTTTTTTTCATTTGTCCTTGTTTCATTGAATTCACCTTGTCTCGTATTCTTTCTAGCCTTTTGAGAATTCAAACCTCTCTTTCTTTCTTACACTTTTCTCCCCTTCGGTTATATTATTGTACAATTCTTCTATCTCTAATATACCCTTTGTAGTATTAACTTTTGCTAATTCTTCATTTGTGCTTAGAGATTCTTTCCTTATAATTGTTAAAACTTCATTTTCTTCCTTAGACTAATCATTCAGTGTTAATTCTTCCTTCTTGGAGATCTCCTTCCCCTTCATTTGGTTTCTTTTCTTTCAATATCACTTCACATGGCACAACATTATCATGGGTTTTGAAACAAATAGTTTCGGCATGGTAGTTTATATTTACTTCATTGAATAGTTGTAGGAAATTCTGACCCAGTATCAAATCATACGGACTATTCTTTACCACGAAAACGTCTACGTTAGCTGATAACTTTTCACCTCATCGGTACAGTGATATTAAGTTTACCATGTATTTTCAAAGAATTTCCCTCAACAGACCTAATCTTATTATTATACTCTGCACCAACTATATCCAAATTAGCAGGCGGATATTTTCTTTTAAGTTCTTGGTAGAATGATAATTTGAAAAGAGTACAACTTGCTCCAGTGTCTAACAGAGACATTACTGACATGTCTGCAATGGTAACTATAATCCTATTTAATTTTTCTTTACTGAATTCCATACATCCACATTCGAAAACTGCACATATTTCTTCGTTGGGAGAAGTAGTTGCTATATGCCTTTCATCTTCTACTCTGTTAATTGTTATATCGTTTTCATATGGTAAGAATACTCGCTCTTCTATATCTCTTCTTATACATAGTCGTGTTTCCATTCCGTAATTGTTACTTTCGGAAATCACATTTACACTATCGCTCTGGTTACCTTTCATGTGGTTTATACCTTTTTCAATTCTATTGTCTGTTTCAGCTCCATATCTACTATTGCAAAAACTGTTCCTGTCATTATACAGTTATTTTCCAGAATAATCATTCTGTTGTCTGTTCATTTGACCTCCTCTTTCATTATTTATTCTCTCTTGATACCATCTACTTCCGTTATATTCTCCATTTTGCCCTCGTATCCACTTTTCTTGACTGGTAACAAGATTTGTATTGCTCTGACCGAATCCAAATCCGATATATTACGATCAATGTTATTATATTTATCTACTAATTCCAGTGCCTTCTGCTCATAACTTTTAACTATGTACCAGTGTAGTTGTTCTGGTTTTAGTTCCTTCTTCTTCTTCTCTTTTATCCTGTCCATAGTCTCATAAAAAAGTAGGTACAGAAATCTCTAAAAGTCGTAATTTTATCCTTAATTAACTAAAACCATCCTCCAGCTGGTCCGTACATAGTTTTACTAATCATCTCTAACCTTCCTCTTTGAGATAGTTTTAAACACCCTATGTAAGTTGCAAATTCTTCAATCTATGTTGTAGGACTCATTTCGCTAATATCCCCTTTGTGCTGTGGAATATCCTGGAATTCTTTCGGCGCTGGTCCTCTCTCAACGGTTTTAGACATTTGAGATATTAACTGATGCACAAACTTATCAACCCAATCTTTGTTCATATTCATGAATGAAGGTATACTACAAACCTCAGTAGCTGGATTACTAACTTCGTCTTCTTCCTCTCTTTGATTCAACCCATGTGTTTCATATCCATTTACATTTGACATTGGTAGATTAATATCCATATTTTTCTCCTTGTAGGATATTTGCTATACAATCTTGCTTTAAACTTACGATTTCACTTTTGAGTTTATGTATTTCTCGACCGTTCTTTCCATATTTTTAAACCTCACATGCTGGTTATACAAGGTAGTCTTTGCAGACTGGTTACTAGTTTCCATCTGAATCACACACGACGATTCATCTTACCATATGATCGGGCTTGTATTTTTACCGACTTTAGTTTTCAATGATTTGACTCTTTCAAAACAGTCATTCTTGACTTGATCTATTTGTGTTTTCATTCCCTCTAACTTATGCATTTGCTGGCGATAACAATCAAACTTAGTCAATATTATCTGTAAAAGGGAATCGTATTCCTTACCCATCTTTTCATCATCCCTTTAGTTCTGGTATCATCTACTTTGCACAAACCATTCTCGTTTATATTAGACATATTCATTGATATGAAAGCAAATCAGCTAACATTCTTAATCAAAATGACGTCAATCTGACCACCAATTAGTCGTTAGTCACAGAGTTCAGCAACGTTCCAAAATTACTTGTGAGTAGTTACGTAACGTCTTTAAATTCAATCTATTCGAAGCCCCAAAGTTGTGGACGACACTTGAAAGATACCTTTATTATCCTTTGAGATGTATAAAATCTTAAGTACACATAAATCTGTGTTTAAATGAAATGATACTATTCAATAAATCATAACATTCAACGTATTTGTGTTTTAAAGTGAATTAGTATTACTTGTAGCTTGATTTACACGCACAAAAATCGGTTTAGATTATTTAGTATTAGTTCATGTTTTCCATCTTCTCTCTTTATATTTCTTGTCAACAACCATTTAATATGAACCGTAAATTTCGTCAGACATCTAAAATCATTAAAATTAAATTTATAATCTTTGTTTATGAATGCAGAAGTTATGAGAACATTGGCAATAATATAGGAAAATAAGGCTTCAATAAATAAGCCATTGTGAAAGATCGATGAAAGATGTACCGTAATTTCTGTTTTAATAAGTTATACAAAACAAAATGCAAAATAGTTTTAAATATTACCAAAACAATGTCTTTTTCTATCGTTATACAAACCAGTTTCAGTAAATATTCATACAAATATATACCTACTTAGAATCTTCATACAAATAGCGCGTCCCCAGTTTGTCCAACTGCCTAAGTTTTAGGATTTAAAGATGGCTCTGCTCAGCAAGTTACACAAGATGAAAGAAGCTACCACTATATTGGACCTATGTAACTGTAAAATAATGTGAGGTACCTTATGTTTGAGAGTCGTGGTTTAATAAATCCACAAACTGACAATACACTTATGATGTTCAAATAAATTGAAGCGTACAAAAATCCTAATTGTTTTAAACACACTCCACTCGGAGACACTCTATTCATGAAGTCACCACTCCCAACTGACGCAGCCAGTAAGTAATTCAACTCCAACCTACTTGGTGGATTCATCAGTCAGAGCTGTGGGCATACCTAACCGTTCTAACCGACTTCCCCATTTTATCAAACCTTCCCCTACCCTCTGAATGTTATTTTTTAGTTACTATAATGCCTAAAATAAAATGTTTTGTTTCAATCAACCCTATTGTTTCAATCTACCCCATGAACATGGTTGGTTGTGACATGCACACACTTAAAAAACAATACATTATTCTGTGATTTAAAACAATAGAAGAACTAAACTGTGTGTGTTATGAGGTAAGATTCAATACCTTAATTTTGTTCCATTTTGCTGAAATTGTGGTCAAAATTATAAACGTTATTTGGACAAATATAATAATTGTTTCAACCATCACCGGTCTCCCCTATGATGTCATTGGATTCGCCCTAATATTATACCGTATACTTATTAGTGCATGTTTTATAAAAATATCCCCATGAGGAAAATTCGGCGGGCCTCCGGTGGCCCGGCCATCATGATTGGTGGGCCACCGGTGGCCCGACGAGTTTTCCTCATGGGGATATATAATTAGATGGTATGAAGGTACAGTGGACTAAGTTATGTTTCTTCCCTTTGCAGTTCCAAAGTGTTTATCAGCAGGGATAATATCCCAAGTATTTCCTTTGCATGAGCTTCCAGCACTTGGGCGTCTTCAGAAGTCCTGGGTTCAAGCGGTTTTCCAACACCAACCATTAGGTAAGTTATCATTATTAGTTCAAAAGCACAACACAATTATTCCTATATGCAAACCTTGTAAACATGATCATGTCCTTTAAAAATATTATCATCGTGTTCTGTACAAAGTGGCTTGTTCATTAAAATTTCCCCACTCGTCCCGAGCTTCTATCTTCTTACTATTCAGGGTTGTAGTCGAGGGTATACGGCTGTATACTCCATATACCCTCTGGTTAACCTTACTCATTAGTGTATACCTTCTGCTACAATCCGTATACTTCAGTTTATATTTATTAAATATGATAATTACTCCAATGAGCTTATTACTGTGAAATACCTTTTGGGAATCAAATAATTTGCCTTTTTTTTGTAGAAGTTATATTATTTCACCCATATATTTGTAGAACGATGACAAATTCACTTTAAAGCAATATGTACAGAAATAATTTGTATAAAAAGAAGTGTTAACGAAAACAAGGCAACATGTAGGAACATTGGTAATCAGTCTTATAATTCATGTTTGCTCTTGACCATTGCACCACATGGAATCAGATTTGACGTCACACAAGCGTTACATACTCAGATAAACGTCACGACTGTCCCAATGAATTGCGGAAATTCGTGACGTTTATCTGGAGTGACGTCAAATCTGATTCCATGTGGTGCAATGGTCAAGAGCAAACATGAATTATAAGATTTAGCTTTCTGGTTACCAGTGTTCCTAACATGTTGCCTTGTACATGTTGTAATCTATTTTAAGAATACATATCTAAGGATATGTCTAATTTAATAAATCTTCGTACGACAACTTAATTTTTTTTATAAATTACTTTCTACACTCTCTCCCTCTCTCTATTTTCAGATTCGATATGTGAATATTTTGGGGTGAAAATAGCCATGTACTTTGCGTGGTTAGGTCACTACACTACTGCCCTTATTGTTCCGGCTGTCGTTGGCTTCATTTTTTGGGTAAGTTAAAACGTTTTCTTTTGTTTTCTACTTACTTTATACAGGTTTTCTGAATACTATCGAAAAACAGTCAAAAGAACACCGCTTATACAGTGTAACGACTAGTGAGTGACCATTCCATGTAATACCTAATACGAGCTTCCCGTCATGCATCGGGAGGCATTATCATTGATTCTGAAGCAATATATTTTAATATTAGATAGAACCTTATAATTCTCAGCCGACGATTTGTTGGTACAGGATGTCTGAATGCTTGTTCAGTAATATCCCATACATGTACGTACCATAAGGTTAATATCAGGGCACTTGGGCGACTAGTTCATCGTTTCAAAGCTGGTGAGTGTTCTTCGAACAATTCCCAACAACGTAGACCTATATCATTGTTCGGTTGGAAAAATCTATTGTTAAAGGTAAACATGGGTGCCTTGGATTGTAAATGGTTGACAAGTGCGAAGACACCGGGGTTCGGGTAATGACCGATCTTGGTGAACTAGGGGCTACACATTCCAAATCATTGTAGAACCACTGCCGATTTGTAGAGTTCATTTTTAACAGCAATGACGCCATATGTTCTTCGACATATGTCTCTCGCCAGCCAGAGACTTAACATACTATGCATTTCCAATTGTTCATGGCCTAGTTATGACGTTTGCAACATTCCTTCAGATCGATGGCCCAATATCGATCCTTCTGGATCGCAGCTTAGTCGAACTAATACATCGGACTGTTTTGGCACCAGAGATTCCGCCAGGATTTTCAGTTAGCGGGGAGGGGTATAAAGTCAAAATTGGAAGGGTGTAAGTGGAGTTTTGCACGGTATCTATCGATTTATTGACCGTAAAAAATTAAAGTTGTTGGGGTTCTCTCGAGGATTTGAGGAGGTGAAACTACCCACAGGAGTAGGGTCTGGCAAACATTTTTAGTATCTCCATATTTGGAAGTCATCTGAACCTTTCTACTCGTTATCCGTTACCAGGGACGTACGCAGAGGGGAGTCCTGGGGGTCCGAACCCAAGAAATTCCGATTTTTTGGTGAAATTTAGTATCATTCTTTTGCAAAATTATATGCATTTTACGTATATTTCACACCCAGAGAGACCTCGGACCCCTCTCGAAGGCACTGGACCCCTCGAAACTAAATTCTAGGTACGTCCTTGTCCATTACGTTTATGCTCACGTTCATCAACCAGCTTGTCGCAGGTCACTGCGTTGACGGCGATGACTGGTGAGCGGTAATACCGGAATATTGTGTGCTTATACCAAGCTAGCCTGAGCCTGAGATGCCTAAAGGCCATAAATAAAATTCAAATTCCAATGATGCCAAATTAGTAGCACTGTCGGCCATTGTTACCACCTGTGCCATTGAATGCCCTGTGCTTCTGGAACTCAATTAGTCTATGTTCGATGTAAGCTTAGTACAGCTAAGTAAGAACACATCAAGGGTCTGACAATCTGTTTATTTGAGTGCATCTCCTATATTCCCCTGATTCCGTTGAAAACGAAAATATTTATACAAAACTAGGTATAAATGTTTATTCTTATTATTAAAAAGATGACGTCATTTACTTGCTTCTCAGTTGATTTGTGTGTTTGACAATGTTTTGTTGTTATCATTTTGCCTAGTGTTTATTTATTTGATTATAATTTTCTAATATTACCTGTTGTTTTTGTCCCAAAGATGGGTCTTGTAAGTTGACCTTTAAGGAATTTAATAGAAAACGTGACAGGATGCAGGTTTTTTCTCCTTAAATAATTTTGTGCACTTAAATTTATGAAATATTAATATCGATCTTAATTGGATTTTGTTATACAGGGTATAAAGAGAAGGTGGTTACAAAGTTTGGGAAGTAAATCCTGATATCGAGACAAGAAATAAAATGATCCTATGAACATGAGTTGAATTCCGTTTCGTTTTCGAGATACAGGAGGATTTGCGACTTGGAGGCCAACATTTACTCCTTGCAATGGTAAATCCAATGGATATTGCACCATAGATCTTAAAAGAAGCACTAATGTAACATTTAATTTTCTGAAACTAATTTGTATGAATACAGTGGATATCAGGATTTAATAAGTGATGATGTTACCAACCTGGTATATCGCTTATTTTTTCAAATAGCACTACGACAGTTTACTGGATATTTGGCATTCTTTAGTGATTGTAAACATAATATATGAAGTACAGGACACAGTGTTGCAAACTGTGAAAATTTGCACCTTCTTTTAAAGAAACGTTGCAATTTTTCATGCTTATTTTGACATTCACAGTTTGCAACACTGCGGTCTGTGCTTCACATGTTTTTTGCCATCACTGGAGGATACCACATATACAATAAACTGACGTAGTGTCATTTGAAAAATAAATAAACGGGTTGCCAACACTGACTACCCGGTGGCATCACTTTTTAACTTCTAATATCCACTGTATTGATGCAAGGCACCTTCGGAAATCTAAATTTTAATTTAGTGCATCGTTCAAGATTTATGGCGAAATATTCATTAAATTTACCATTGCAAGGAGTAGATTTTGCGCTCTAAGTTGCAAATCCTGTATCTCGAAAACGAATCGGAATTCGACTTATGTTTATATGAATTTTTTTTCTTGTTTCGGTGTCAGGATTCATCTCCCGAAGTCTGTAACCATCTTTTCTGAATTTCTTTACACCCTGTATATGCTGTCAACTGGGCACTTTGAGCACTAAAATTGTTTATTGTCATTTTATATGATGTGTCACGTTAAGTTAAAATTGTTATCTTGTATACCATTTTGATATACTTTATAATGATGTTAAGGGTAGTTCTGAACCCACGTGGGAAATATGAGAGTTTAAATCCCGCACAGATATGTCCAAAGTTGGCCCAGAAAATGTGATACGATTGGACAGAATAATTTCTGAACTCATTATTGGAGTATTCTGTTTGTATAAGTAACATTGGACATATAAAAATTAAAAGCAGATCGTCCCCTTTCATTTGATGGCCAAATCACGAGAATCTGTTAAGGCTTAATCCAAGTGGAGTTTTCCCGCCTTTTTCGTTTTACGTCAAAATTATTCAAAATTCAGTGCAGTTAAACAAAATTTAACTTCCACAGACCAAAGTTCCTTTCATACTTCAATAATCGGTACAATTAGTTTTAAAGAAATTCTAGTAGTAACCTCAGGATTGTGTGCAGACACTTTTGGGACAGAAAAATGTCCCAAAAGTGTCTGCACACAATCCTGAAGTTATTACTAACATTTACTTAAAGCTAATAGAACTCATTGTTGAAGTACGAAACGAACTTTGGTCTGGGAAAGTTAAATTTTGTTTACCTGCAAGGCTTTCTGAACAATTGACGAAAAAGGCGGGAAAAAGACACTGGGATTGAAACGTGACATTTTATCGATTTTTTGACTCCAAAGCTAAGGGAACATGCAAATTCATCGCCGCAGTAACAAACATTCTCTACAGGATTTTATCCTGAGCAAAATCATACCAGTTTTCTTTACAAATACCTATTTGTCGAAGATCCATTCTAATGTTATCCTCCCAACGTCGTCTCGTTGGTTTTCCCAACGGTCTCTTTCCCTTGGGCTTACCAACACGATGCAATATATAATCTTCGTTTATAAATTTAGACATAAAAAACGGGACAAAACACGACACTTAAATTATGAACTTAACAACAATGTTTTAGCTACCAAGATCTACTCGGAAGATATTTAATCAAGTAATAACTATCGACTTGATACAAACATACACATGTAACCATTTACATTATATGAGACATTAAATTTACATTATTTAACAACAGACTATGATTTTTTTACAGCCAAGATCCTGAAAATGAGATTTGACAACAACAAATGTTTATCTCGTGTCTGCCACAAAACGATTCCTCTGACCAGTTCATAGAGTGTTAACAATGGAAAAGCCTCCTTCAACAGCAGCGTATGTGCCTGGCACAGCCAATGCAAAGCCCTTAATCATCTAAATGTATTAGCTGTTACAAGCTTGTTCTAGTTGGGACTAGAGGGTGTGGCCTGTGAGCAAAGGAATGTGAGTGGTTGAAATTTGTTTAGTTTTGGAAAGTAAACGATTTCTGGGACGTGATTGGTGGAATACGTAGAAAGGATCTCTTGGCCTTCTGGTGTTTTTTATGAACCGTTAAGTGTTGATTAGTGTCTCGTCTGAGGAAGTTGTTGTTAGAACATTAAAACTGTAACGTAGCCTGCTTTAACTAAATTAAACTTGCTCACACTCAATAATTTCATTAAACCTTTGTGGTGATGGTAACTAGTAAATTGTGAAAGACGTATAAAATATGATGCCCTAGTGCATTCTTCTTATCTAATATCAGGCATTTATTGGAAGTTATTTGAGCCAAAACATCAGTTAAGGTATTACTAAGTAAAGTGAACAAGATCGTCGATTTATTTCTAGTAGGAAAAACGGAACACTTGACGTTCCGTTAGCAGTTTGCCGGGACATGTAACGAGAAAAAGGGCGGCCCGTTAAAAACGGAACGTTAGGTCACCCTATCCTATTTTGGAATCACACGGTTTCAGTGCACTTCTGATTAAAAAAAAAAACGAAACAATCAGAAAAAATTGTCAAATCCTCCTGAAGTGCCAGTTTTGCCTAAAGTTCTCCCGTACCCAAAGTTACCCCAGTTGATACCTGAAGTTATGTTAGAATTGAATTTATTTTAAGGCCATTTGGCAACTTTGGCTCAGGCCGTATGTTATGAATTGGTGGAATGAAGAAAGTGGGAGGAAACGGGAGCACCCCGAGAAAACCCACGCACACGGTGTTTGTCCACCACAAAGTCCACATGGCATGAGCAGGGATCGATCCGACGACTCCAAGCACCAGAGGTGAGCGCTGTACCAACTGAGCCACGTGGCCCCAAGTTATATTAGAAACAGCTGTATGGCTGTATTTATTGTACCCTTGAAATTAGATTTAGAAATTCAGAAATCATTTTTTTTTATAAGTAGTGGAGCAGGAATGAAAACTTAATATATATATATATGTTCGTTAATCGTAACCCTCTCATTCCCTCAGAAAGCCTCTTATGATCCTTTACCCTCTTACTCCTAGGAACCTTTGCACTTTCTTCTCCATTTGGTGTTTTCTCCGACCCATCTAGTCATTTTCCCGCCTCCATAGCCTGGCCACACTGTTATGCAGCATTAGTTGACAATATTGCGTATCCTTAACATAAGTCCCGCACCTGTCCGCTCTGTCCATTTTCTCTCCTACCAAGTGAAAACGCTTTTGCGGAACGTTGCCGCCTTTCTATTGTGTTTGTGAAGTTCTTGTACGCCTGTATTCTGCTATCTATGTATCCTGTTTTCTACCTTTTTGATCATCTTATTATATATATAAAGCAATGGTTCCCTCATTCAATACAACTATTGGTTTTTATTCCTTCCAGCTTGGTTTTTGTGGTCGTGACCAAGCAACAGAAGATGTAGGATTTTTTCTTTTCTCATTTTTCAATGTGTTGTGGGCGAGTATATATCTGGAAGCATGGAAAAGATATAGCGCGGAGTTGGCGTACCGCTGGGGAACATTGGACCAAAGAGATGAATTGTTAGTGGAACCAAGACCTCTTTTTACAGTAAGTACTTTTGGTGTGCAGTAAGTTAACAGATCTAACCTTACTTAAAATTTGTGATAGAATTTTTTAGTCTATTTTACGGGTATAAACAGGTAAAACAGATTTAATAAATTTATGGTAAAGAAAACGCGCCACTTGAGATAATTTGACTCGTATTGTGATTAAATACATGATATAGAGTCAAAACTTAAATTTAAATGTTACTAGTTTCCTATATAATTTTATAGCTATGAAATCCGTAATAATTTTATTACAATACGTCTAAAATATTATTTTTAATTTTCATATTTCAAAACCTTTAAATGATTTTCCAAATTATGCTTTAAGAAGTTCCAGATACCCTAAATCTGACTCTCGGAAATTTTTCGGATTCGAGTATCTTTATATCTATGGGTATCTTTGAGTAGCCTCTACCATAGACTAAATAGTAAGATAAACTTATACCGTTTACCTATTTTCGTTTGCGCTAAAATTGATGTTTTTTTGTTTAAGAGCACATGATTTTGAATCCTGCCGTTTGGTGGCTCTGGTGGCTACTACTGGAGACATAGAGTTAGGAAGAAAATAGAGAGAACGTACATGACGTCACATGAAGCCAAATTCGGTTCATCGGCAGCCATCTTGTGTGGCCCCATTAGAGTCCCTCTATACCGAGTACTGTGAGGATTGCCTTTTTCGATAGAGGGTGAGTGTACCTGAGAGAGGCAATACTCGGAAAAGAGGGTCTCTGAATATGGGGCCACACAAGAGGGCTGAAATGCCTCGTCCCTTCCGTCTCTTGGCTTCATTCTCTCTCCAACAAAACAGCCTAAGGTTCCCTTTATTTATATTCCTAACTCTATGGGAGAGAACCAGCGACTGCAGGTAGTCGCTAGAGTCACCTAGCGGCAGAATTCAAAACCACGTGCTCCCTAGCGCAGATGACACAATCAGTTGTCAAATTTATAGTGAGAACTTCCCACGTCCAACTGTTTAGACCTTTTTGATGAGAATTGTACACCCATATAACACACAATCATATATGTTTTTAGATGTTATTAAGGTCAAAAGTACAGTCATCAGGTTACAAAAAAGTGGTGAGATTTTTCGTTAAATTGTTAAGTATTAAGGTGACATAAAAGTGAATGGTATAATTAACAAGAGACTTTGCAATTAATTTTTAAAATTACTTAAGGCAAAAAGCTCAGTGTCCGAGGACAGAAGTATTTTATTTTTATATAAAAAAATTAATACGTAAAATATTTTCAGAATTGGAAACTATTTCGATAAATTCTCAACTATACTTATAGATCTTTGAGTTACACAAAATCAACTAAAGAAACATTACACAAATGGGCTGAACTTTAGATACTCCCTTAGACCATTAAGGTTAGGTTAGATTGGCATGAATTCAGTTATTTACTTTAAATAGTCATTAATTAGGTTTAATACGCTCGAAATCACTGTTCAATAGAAGTGCTTTCTCCTCCGGAGGAGTATCTAAAGTCCATCCTAAAAATGGTTCAAAATAAGGAGAGAGAGAGATGCACGTATCTAAATCATATTAATCTTTATTTTTCTTTATTCCAGGGGACTTTAGAAGTTAGTCCTGTGACTGGTCGCCTAGAGCCCATCTACCCTTCGTGGAAAAGAAATCTATTTCGTTATCTTGTTAGTGTTCCTGTCATTTGTCTGTGTTTAGCAGTGGTCTTCATAGTCATGTTCCTCATTCTAGAACTTCAGGTTAGTCCCACTTCATTCCAACGAAAGACCTCGGGACAAGATAGTGTTATGCCACAACCTTTTTAACATTGAACTTCTATGGTACTTTTTTAATATAAATTCACAAGTAATTCGAATTGTAGGAGTGAAATAACGAGTGAAGGTATTAAAAAATAGGTTCCTGGATCAACAGATGAAAAAAATAGACCAGTAGTCAGTTACAAGGTAAGTTGATGAGGGTTTGAAGAAAACATAGCTTATCACTTTCTAGAGTACAATCATGGCATTACATTGTGCTAAGATAAGTAAGATAGCCCAGAGCTATTGTGATCAGAAGAAAAAGCAGGTAAAAACCAGCTTGAGTACTTCATTATTTTTCCCCTCTAAGTATCCGTTCTCTTTTCTTATTTTCTTTACCAATTTTAAACTTTATTTATATTGAGCCCAAGATTCGAGTAACCGAACGACCGTAACTCAGTTGCTAGAGCGATAGCTTTGCATTCGGAAGGTTCTTGGTTCGAACATAGTGAACGGACATCCTAGTTGGTTTGTCTAGGTTTTGTTCTCAGCCACACCAGGTTAAAACTAAGATGGTACCTTCAAACTAGACCCTGACTGACTTTCTTCACACATCTCGACCTGACCTAAAAATGCTCAAACACCATAAATGCAATTCAATTTGAATAAAAGCAAATTTCCGATTTTTAGAAGTTGTAATAATTTCTTTGCGTTTTTCGCAAAATTTATTAAATGTATCTTGTCCCGAGGCCTTCAAGTAACCCTTTATATTTCAGGAACGTATGTGGGCATGTACGTTCCAGTTAGACAAAATGTTTATGTTCTACATAGTTGTCAGTGAACAAAAGAAATCTACAGTTTTTAGAACAGAAAATATGTCTAGTACTAGTGTTAACATGTAAAAGTGAAAATTTACCTGTATAATGAAACAAACACAAAAGTTTTGCTTAGAAAATGCTAGGTTAGATTAGGCAGCACATAAAAACTTTGTAGAACAAATCCAGATTAAAGTAAGCATGGTAAAATTAACATAATCTTACCTAACCTAAATTAAACCAACTTAACCTGATCCAACCAAAAGTAGATACCCTGTGCGAAAACGGACCAACTTAAAATAAGAGTTCTATGTAAATTCATTTTTAAATTTATTCTCAAATTGTAGAAAGTAACCAAACAAACCAGCTTGTAAAACAAATAATGCCTCCTGCTCTGAGACAAATAAATGTTACTGGCTTAGTGTGTTTCTAATCATGGAAATACTCTTTCTTAAAGCAATATCACATTAGTGAACATTTTCCAAAATAACTTAGTTCATTTTGGCATGAGGCTATCTAATTTAACTAATATAACTTTATATAACTTAACCTAACCTTACTAAAACTAAATTAAACTAAAATGAGACATATTAACACACAGGGAACGAATAAAAAATGTGTACATTAAATGTTCATTGCGATCATCCTTTTAACCGAAAAGTGGAAGCATTTTTCGCCCACCACCTGAAGGTTTACAACAATAATGTAAAAAATATTTTTTTGTATGAATATGTGTGATTTGAACATGTAAAAAGAGTATTAATAGATTGCAATTATGATAAAAGAAGAAGAAAAGCTTTTGTGATGTGTTTCTTACCTCACCCTGAAGAAAGGTTCAGGTAGAAGGCGAAAAGTGCTGAGGAATGCTTCAGGTAGAAGGCGGAAAATGCTTCAGCAGAAGTGACTGTTTTCGGTTTAGAAGACGGCTACAATTGACATTTAAGGTACAGTCACGGAAATACATATTACGGGGGTTGAATAATAGCTAGAATTTAGTTTTTTTATGTAGATTATTCTTATGGGCCAGACAGGTTGTGATTAAGCCTATTATGTCTGATGAGCGGTATGTGCAGGCAGCCTAAAGGGTGCCTATCTAATCTATAAATTCAAAAGAATGGCTAGATTCCCGCAATAATTACTTCCGCGACTGTACGTATTAAATGAAACTAACGAATCAGAATAAAAACTAAAAAAAAATATCATGCTTTAAATAAAACTCACCAACTTGTAACATTTTTCTGTAAAAGTATTCAAATTAAATTTTGCAAACTCCTGTAAAATTCAACAACATGTGCTTATATCCAGAAATGACAGAATGACAACCAAGATGTCTTATCTATCATGTTTAAAATCAGTCCTGATTGCTATTAATTAAATCCTATCCTTATTTTCCAGGAATGGTGGGACAAACAAATTAAGGAAAGAGGTTATCCATTCTGCCTTAGCTATATTCCTAAAATAGTTTTGGCATTTGCGATAACACTGTTGGATGACGCATATCATAAAGTGGCTCTTTGGTTAAATGATAAAGGTACGTTGAAATTAATGAGTTTAAAAAATATTTTTGAAATTGTTCTTTCATTGATAATTTACTTTAATTTATAAAACTATCTTTATTCTATTTTTTCTCATATTTTCCTTAATATGCATTGCCTCAAAATAGATTTACATATTTGTGATGTGCTAAACATATCTATATATGTTACATTTATAGGTTATTAAGATGATCTTTTAACATAATATAACATCTTCTCATCAGTGCTTGAACATCAGTGTTATAAATTGAAGCCTTGAAGCAAATAAGTCACTAGGTGCCATTTTCCGACTTACAAATTTTTAAAATTTTATTTCCAAATAGAATAACACGCCTCACCATGTATAAACAGCGGACAGAAAAACTAAACAGTGTGTTTGGTCCTTGATTTTTATATATGTTGTAGATCTAGCAACATATATTGTCATTCCCCTAAAAACGCAGTTTTCAAAAAAATGGCACATAGTGTCTTATTTCCTTCAAGTCATCAATTATCTTACATAACGTGCCAATATATTTACCGTGAATATAAGTTACTATACATTGGTTAATATTTCATCTTTCTCCTAGCAATATTAGATATGACTGCAGATATATTTTTTCTGGTTTTCTCATTCTGTTTTAAAATCCCACTCTTTCGTTTCTTCCGAGACATTGCGAACAGGTATTTCACCTCTTTTGGGTTAAATGACCTAATGATTACCCGTAGGCAACCTGCATTACTTTCAATAGTTTGCTAGTTCTTTTTCTAACCACTTATGAGCACTATCTTTGTTATCTGTGTGCATATTAGATAATGGAAAGTACAGGATGCCTAAGTTAAAAGTAGCCTGGCTGAAACACATGCGTATGAAGTAAAAAAGGGATAAATTACACCCATAAAATCAGATTGTTCATTCTAACGTGAAACGTGCTCATTATGATACAATCAGATACTAAATGGCGCCACGAACAGGGACTTGTCTGTGTCGTGTTTCCAGTCATTCAGTACAGCAGTGTTGGTTGAGGTAGAAGCATGGTGTGTATATTGCAAGAAATAAATGCTCTTGTGGAGGTATTCATACATATCCGTTCCTTTAAGATATCTTGATTCCATATTTCCGATCATGTAAAAAAAGCTTTCAAAATATCAGGATATTCCTCCACAAATATTCCTAAGGTGCTTCACGAAGAACCGCTGCATGATCTCAAAGTTGGTGTTCGGTGCACGGTATTGTGTTCACGTAGTGGGGCCCAATATTTTCTTGACAGCAATACTGTCAATACTGAAGTTTAACTGAACATCTTTAAACAGTTTTTTAAACAACTAACACCCTGAGGAGTGGAAGTACGCCTTCTTGCAACAAGACAGAGGTACACTTCAGATATCGACGGCATGTCTGGAGATAATTCACGATGTATTCTCTGAAGAACAAACAGTGAGTGCAAATTTATGGCCAGTGCGTTCCCCTAACTTAGAAATTTACATGTACTGGAGAAATTTGAAATCAAAAATGTATTTCAACAACACACATGCCTTGGACGACCTGAAGACAACCATACACCGTACCATTCATGATATCAAACTACCAGAATTGATAAAGTGTAGCAGAATATCTTCAGATGTGTTTGAATTATGCAGGCAGGCAATCTTTAACCATCTTCTATACACACAAATCATTTCTTTAAATTTCACTTTGCTTGTAACTGCCGATCGAAACTGGCCTACATTTATCTAGGACACGTACTTTTCTACATCTGGTAGGAACTTTTTAATGTGTTTTTTATTTTTTTTAAAATAATTGTAAAATAAACACTACAATATAAATTAAATCCAATTCCTTTTTTTGATTGTTTGTGTGATATTTCTCTACTTCTCATTCTTAAACAATAAAAGAAATAATAGTTTGGAAGTAAGTGAAGTTATATTATGTTCAGTTGAACACTTCTTCTTATCCGGTATTTCGCAACAAATTTTAATGAACAAGTGACAATTTGTCTATTTGGAGAAGTTTATACTTATCGTCGTAATAAGGAGTTTTAATTAACTATTTGCCAACTAGTCTAATTAACTTGATATTTTGGGGTGTAGTACCAAGTTGTGTAAAGGAAATTATTTTCTATTTTTCAAAGCTTTGAGACCGTTTATTTGATGATGGAATAAATATATAAATATAATTAAATAACCGCTGACGTGACACAGGCCAATAGGCCCTGAGCCTGCCCCAACACCATCTGTCCGTGTTTGGTGGAATTGCCTCCACCTGAGTGACGGCTGTGTGATCAGCACTGCACATACCTAACCACGAACAGCCGTATCAGGGGCTTTCTAGACCGAGCGTGGCCGTCACGTCTTTATTCACGTGACTCTCCAGTTTGCCTCACGACGCTGGGTGGACGCCGAAAAGTGAGATTCCAGTCGGGAATTGAACCCGGGATCATGCGGACATAAGTCCAACGCTCTAACCACTAGACTATGGAGCCTCTGGAATAAATATATACATTTAGAATTTATCTGATTATAAAGAAGACATTACATTGTCTTTATTTATTTGTGGGACATTTTTAGTTTATTCAATGTACGTAGTGGTTTAAGAGAAAATACAAGGCAACGTGAAAATATTATTTCTAAAGAAATTACACACGAACTCATAAAAGAAATGTGGAAAGATTTCTGTGGAAGTCCATTACCGAGAAGATGCAGAAATGAATGAAGAATGAAGCCAAAGCCCAGACACATGAATCAATGAATGAATCATTGTTCACGTCCTTAACAAGTTGTAAGCTTCGAAGAAGGGAGTCTCTGTAAAGTTGACTAAGAACCACTCCGTTCTAAAGATACCCACGAGACTAGTACCCGTGACCGTACGCGCAGAAAGCGAGTGTGCTAAACATTCGGACGTGGTGACCGTAAACATCATAATATAGAATAAATAGAAAATATGGACCCCGTTTCTTGACACAGTACTTATTTGCCTATGTCTGTCTTAAAAATGGATCCGTACTAAAAGTAAACAGTTTCTAGAATTGCCTACAATCAACATTTTAAGCGTCGCTGGTTTTAACTTTACACATAGAATGAATTTAACGCAAAAATAAATCTACTTTCGGCGAACAGTAAAATCTAAACACTCGACACAGATTAAATATAACATTTGGGTTAATTTCTGTTTATGTGCTCTTATTATAAGAAATAAAAATGATTTAAGGAAGAAGACGACTGTATATTTCGAGTTTGCCAATCTGACGGTTGTATAAAAAGTCCAAACTCATGAAATGGACCAACGTGCAATGCAAAAACGTCACAAAGAAGTAACTAAGGAAGAACAAAAAATATACCTTTGTACCGACCAATTTCAGATAAACTGAAAAAAAAAATTACATTAAAAATGATTTGAAATCCACAACTATACCTCCCTGAAACTTTGAATTAGAATTTTTACACAATTTACATATTATTTTCTTACCTTTTGGGGTACACAACTTATCTCCTCATGCACAGTTACGATGAATACTGTAATTGACGCAATGCATTTCGCAGAATAATTGGTCCGTGTCATCAGGAGTAGTTGAAGGTGAAGATTAAACTTTTGCTGGCTTTAAAATCCACTAAATATCACCAAAGTATGCTAAAATACTACCGAGGAACACTGAGACAGATGGAAGAAGAAATTAAAAAAAGCTCATCTGTGAACAGAAAATGTACTAATTTGTTACATGAGTAAACATTGAACAATTGATAATACTTAATGTGTGTTTGTTGAAATGTGTTCATATAAAATTTAATCATATTATAATGTATTTGATTTTTATTACAATTAATAATTTATAATTAATGTATGCAATTTATATAAGAGAGAAGCATTAAAACGGACATGTTAAATAGACACACGACAGACGTGCAAAATTGATACGTTCCTTGCACATAAGATAGTTACATATTGACAAATTGGTTCGCAATAGTGCAGATATTCATCAATATCAAACGACAGTACACTTGAACGCAGGACAGCCAAAAACATTATGTAATTTATATTTTGTTTTATTAACATATTTCCAGAAACACATTTTAAGTATTACTAATTATTTAATGTTTTCTTATGTAAGAAGACAGGACAGCGTTTTATAGTTCACAAATGAGCGTTTCCACTAACAACCGTTATCATATCTTCTTCAGTGTCACGTCGAATAGCATACTATCGTAACATTTTAGTGGATTTTAACGTCTGCAAAATGTCTCCTTCTTACACAATCCTTAACTTCAAATACGCCTGATGACGCAGACCAATC
>JAGDQP010036195.1:0-19172 GCA_022664845.1 Lepisma saccharinum | reverse complement strand
GCTATGGTCCTGTTCTTCACTTTCTGTATCCAAGAACCATAGAACTATCTGTAGCTTCCTTTGTTTCATCCACTTCTGCTTAATGTCTTGTATGTTTATTTTGATATACACACCTTCTTCTTGATCTTCCAACATTTTGTTACTTGATTATTCTGGCTCCAAAGAAGAACCACGGCTTCTGCGGTTGTTCCAATTACCATCCCTTTCGTTTTCTTTACGTTTATCGGTCATGTTCCCCACTACTTCATTCTGAAATCTCCAAACATGTTGTGAATTAAGTCTTCGGCAATAATTTTAAGCAGATTCTGCCGTCTTCTGTAGGAGCAGATAACGTAGAGCAACAGTATAATTTAGATCAAAAGTGCATACCGGGATGTGCCTTGAATACGGTCCTTGAAGTCCCCATTCCTTCTTTCACGGAAATAGCAATGTTGGCTTCGCATTCGGGAGATCTTGAGTTCGACACCAGCGGCCGATCATCCTGACAGGTTTTCCCACAGATTTTCTTCTGTCCCACCAGTCAAATGCTGGGGTGGTATCTTCAACTTAAGCCCTGGTCGACTCCTTCCTATCTTTATTGATAAATGTGTTCATATTTTAATTTTTACTGTGTTGTAGGTTAAACGTATTGAGAATCTTGTGTGTATGTAAAAAGTGCTCGCTGGCTGAAGGAGAAGGCTGGGAAGCAAGAATCATACGCTATTTTTGTATGGGAAAGTAAAGAGGACTATACAGTTATGAGCGGGTAGCTTCTGGTTTTAGTACATGAGTTTCTCGCTGGCCTCTGGTCGCGCATTTGTTATAATGTTCCCTCCTGGAATTGTCACGTAAAAGTGCAGAGGGTTGAGTTAAAGGTAACTATAGCAGCCTTAGGCTAAAATTCCTGTTACGAGTAGTTTTGAGGAAAACTTAACAAAAATTTTAAGTTTAATTCAGGAATGTTACGGATAAAATTCAAACACATTGCTCTCCCAGAACCTTGCGAGGATTCAGGAAGGATGCCGAGGATTTTTGTCTTAAATTGTTTTTGAATATTCATGGGTAAAGTAAAACAACAGGGTACCGTGACTAAGCAAGGATTGTTCTAGTAAAGTTCAGGTTTCAAGAAAGTACAGCGCAGGACGAAAACAGCAGCTTTCCCAGAGCAACTGTTCGAAAAATATTAACAGCCATTACTTATATAACTGATTTTGTACTTTTCTTCTATCAAACTTTCTGTTTGTTTGGACTTGTCCTCCGCCGTTGCTATGGTAACCACCCGGATGTGGCGTCAAGACTTTAGTTCTCCATTCTCTAGTGCCATCTACTGGTCGCTTCGTGCAGATACACAGCCGCGGACAAACATAAATGCCGCATTTCAGCTTTTCCCTAGCAATTGTCCAGCAGTATATTTGTAAATATTGTTATATCTTTAAAAGTGTTCCGTTTCTGTTTGGTGTTCATCATTTTCTTGTAGCCAACTTTAATTTGATTTCTTTTCTTGTGAATCATCATGTAAGGTTTGTGCTTAAAATATCCTAACAGGTTGTTGCAGTTAAATTCCACAGAAGCAGTAAGAAAACCGTGACTCTTGAAAACGCGAAAAGGATGAAGAAATTATCCACAGTTTCAACTGAAAATACTTCATGCGTTTTTATTCCCTTCCTGCACATACACTTATAAATTCATTCTTTCAAGGCAGTTTAGATGGTTTATGGCTAATATTTGCAGTATTGGCGTTAGGCATTCCATCATACCAAACAACAAGTAACGAATGTTGTTCTCGGATGAGGCTTTCGTGATGGCCTTGGATTCTTTGTGACTTTGGAAAAGAATAAAAACGTTCTCATACTCATTCCGTGGTTGCGCCAGCATGAACTTCTACAACACATTTGCTCTGTGTATGTCTGTGTGATTTTGCGACCTTCACCTGTACACTATTTATGAACATTATACTTAGAGACAGGGTGGGAAATATTTTGTACCAAAGTAATCATTAAAATGTTCATGCTGGCGCAGCTTTCTTTGGACGTCAACTTTGCGTCTTTCCAAGGGTCTTAAAAGAACCACCTGAAATATGCGCTGAATGAGCGAGGAAAACAATATGCAGAATGTCTAAAGTGTATATATTCATCTTGTGTATTGACATCATGGATGTGACTGGCCAAATACAATTAAGCTGGGTCAACTTGACGCCGGTTTTCGATTAATCTTGCCTGGTGAATTGGGATGTACTTGCCAATGTTAGGCCTATGCCTGGGTGTGTGGAAGCAAAGAATGGATGAAGATCTAGCGAAGGAAGAGAGGAGGAAGATTGCAATATTTTAAATATAGTGTATTTAATCAATTACACTTGCCAGGCACTCATGGCTTGTGCTGGCTTCAATTTCGGGTCGCTAGAAGTAGATCCGTCTTCCTTATTTACATCCATGTATTGACATTACTCCTTTGTTTTCTTTGTTCCAATTTTGATGTGTGTTTTTTTCATTTTTTTGATTTCAAGATTTTTATCATTGCTTCTATTAGAAGAATGTACACGGTATTTTTCGTTTAATTTTTATGTCTGTGTGTCTAATTAAAGCAAGTAGAGCTAAAAACAAAAATGATGTTCCACATTTTCCTACTCTACTCTAATAATGTTAATGTATTTAGACTTTAGAGTAGTATTTCCGCGAAATATAAATACTGCATAAAAATTATATAAATTTAATATGAAATTATTGAACTTTAATTCTCTTGAACTTTACAAAATCAATTTTGTTCAAATACGGCACTTTTTGTGGTAAATGAAAATCATAGGTTCTACTAGTAAGTCTTCCTATCAATACGCATCGGAGTTACGAATGTACTCAC
This sequence comes from Lepisma saccharinum, assembly GCA_022664845.1. Taxonomy (NCBI): domain Eukaryota; kingdom Metazoa; phylum Arthropoda; class Insecta; order Zygentoma; family Lepismatidae; genus Lepisma; species Lepisma saccharinum. The sequence continues at coordinate 16,340 of JAGDQP010036195.1, read as the reverse complement.
GGAGAAAATCAATGCTTCTCAACGTAGACTAAATAACTTTTCTCTCTCTCTCTCTCTCTCTTTGTCCCCTCCATGTTTGACTATCATTGAAGCAGTATTTTGTACAAAATGTCTTTGTTGTTCACTGTTTAAAATTGCTTCCTCATCGAATAAATAGTTTATTTTTACCAATGACAATCATATCATATACAACTCCCAACACTGTTTTCTCTCACAAACGTAATAAGAAAAGATTTTTTTTTTCCTTAAGAAGAAACTGCTGAAGATTGCACTCCACAGAAAAGTCAGCTAATTAGGGGACAAGCTGAACTATTATTTTCTTCTCACATAATTGTATTACGATTGTCTGTTGTTTCCACAGGATGCTTGTGGACGCGTAAATCCCATCTTTCACGGTGTAGTACATATAAACGGAGGCCATGATTGAGCGCTGTTGTCTTCTTTCGAAACTATGATGAGACATTCATTGTAGTGAGGGGGGGGGGGGATGTTACGTAACAAGAATTTTTTTTGTAATGTCTCAAAAATAGAAACAATGAAGATAATAAACCACACATGATAGAGCTGCAGAACCAACACGTGTTTTTCGCTTTTACATCTAACGCAAGCTAAACTTGTATTTGATAAATGACAAAGCCTGCACTATGAAAAAAATCAATTTAAGAAATGGCAATTGGTGTATAAATTCCAAAGAAAGTGGGATCAAAATCTGCTGAGTCTGGGGGATGACAAACAAAAATTGAATTTTCTTTATAAGCAATTTATTAATGTTGGTATATAGCCCAGTTAAAAAATTTGATCTTGCAGAGTCGAGGCTCCACTATTCTTTCGGCCTATTTCTGTTTATAGCAAAAATAAATTCTTCAACATTGGGAACGAGAGGTAGGGGGACGGGGTGGGGGGTTGCATTTGAACGGGTTGTACCTTAGAATATTGGAGAAAACTTTTAATTAATAAAACGAAATCTCTTTTTCCAACATTTAAAAATTGCGGACACTATGCCACAAAGCTGTCATTTGCTTTTCGCCACTTGTGTGCGTTACCTGGCGAAGTACAGTACTACAGCTAAAACTTACTGTTGGGGAGACAAATTAGTTTGCAACAAAGTTTATATTATTAAGAGTGTTTCATTCTTTTTGTTATGTCTACTAAAGCCTTTCAGTTGGGCTGTGTGTAATATTTTCTCAAAATTTCTACGAATTCAAAGTTTATGCTATCCTAATAACACCAATAAAGAAACAAGCAAATAAGTAAGTTTAAAGTTTATTAACAACTGCGTAGTTTATATTCTTTGTAGGGCTCTAGTGTACTTTCTTCTGCTTCCGTATTTGTCTTTAGAAGCATTGACTATAAAATTTTTTTATTGTAATAAAATTAAGGATTTGCTCAAAACTGCCCCAGCTAAATTCAAAGCTACCCTCCGCTTGCTTAAATCTAACCTCTAGGCACCTTTCAACTATAGCCTCCCAGTTCCTGTCCTTGCTTTAAGGTGACAATGAAGTACGTCATTTTCTTCGGCGAGCTGTATATGTTCCCATACATATGTTATTTATCTCTGTGAACAAATTCTCAGAGTATGAGGAAGCAAAATTAAATTTGCCCAACAACGTGTTCAAATGTGCCCTCCTCTCCCCTACTCTGTGGAAAGTTTATTTAATGTAGTAAGCCCATGGACTATGGAATAGTATGAAATTCCAGTATTTTTTCAGTTTGCTGAACTGAAAAGAAAACAAATGAGCGCTGCTGTCCTAGTAACAATCGTTAAGGCTCCAATGGTTCCTTGATAACATCTCAGCATTGAGTGAGCCAACGTTATGGAAGCAATTTGAAAAATAAAATTGATTTTTAAACTTTGGCAACACTGACAACTGGATCGCAATACACGATCCGGAGTACCTCAACGTCCTGTCCCAGAATGTAACATTGATGTATGTAACATTTGGAGTAAATCAATGGACGCGTGAAGATTTGTACAGACACACAAACATTCAATTGTATCAAATAGATTGGCAACACTCACAACTGGGGTGATCAGAGACAAGAACACACACACACAGTCTGTCTCTATTGTGTTCGAATAATGCTTATGCGAAGTTTCGCGCGGATAGTTCTAACGATATGGAAGCTATTTGAAAAATTGCATTTTAAAGTACCTTGCCAACACTGACGGCTGGGTAGCTTAGGGACGGTCACTCCCACAGTATTTTGTTTCTGTAGTGTCAAATAATGTTTATGCCAAGTTTGGTGAGGATACGTATGGCGGAATTGAAACAAGCAATTTGAATAATGGATTTTCTTATTAAAAATAGGTTGGCAACATTGTCCCACTGAGGGGTTGGCAGCACTGAAAAATTTTAAGGTCATTGTTTTGTATGGATGTAAATACGGTAGACGGATTGACTGACCCAGTACAATTAAGCTAGGTTAACTCGACGCCGGTTTTCGATTAATCTTGCCTGGTGAATTGGGATTTACTTGCGTCTTATTGGTTGGCCTATGCCTGGGTGTGTGGAAGCAAAGAATGGATTAAGATCTAGCTAAGGAAGAGAGGAGGAAGATTGGAATATTTTAAATATGGTATTGTTGATGTTCAGTTTTTTTTAATCAATTACTCATGGCTTGTGCTGGCTTCAATTTTGGGTCGCTAGAAGTAGATCCGCCTCCCGTATTTAGATCCATTATTGTTTTGAATGCGATTTGCCATCCATTAACTTCAAGTGTGATTGGCTTCCTAAACAAATTTCTTGGGTAGACATGGGAACGGAGTTATGTGACGTCATAACTTGGATCATTACAACCCACCGAGCGATTTAGGTCGGCTTTTCATGTACACGCTAGCTTACGCTGTGCTTCCATTCATATGAGTAAGCAATAGAAATACCTAAAATCGTGTTTCAATTGGCTGCTCAGTTAAATCGCAAGTACAACACGCGGCTAGCGTGTATAATTAGGAAAGTAAATACTGCGGGGGGAGGAGAGATTTTTTTCCAGTCTAGTTTTTGAAACTCTTCGTTTTGATTGGCCAATGAATGTGCATGAGACGGTGCTCCAAATGGGGATCTCTGTAGTCGCAAAAATACATCACTGCACCTAACCTCCACGATCCCATGGTCACTAATTTAAGATAATCTACGAAAAATGCAATATATATATATATATATATATATATATATATATAATTAATAAATATGAACATATAAAAATTCACTAATTTAAGACTGGAAAATGTAAAAGTACATGACTGCACCTAACCTTACCTAACCTAAACGATTCAATGGTCACTAATTTAAGATAATCTTCAGAAAAATGCAAAAAAGCCATTATTAATAATAAATGTGAACATATAAATATATATTTTGAAAGATAAAAAAAGAAGAAGAAAACTTTTCTCCCCGCCGAGAATCGAACCCGGGTTTTTTATATTTAGTAAGCCAACGTCCTACCAATGCGCCACGCTACGACCTGGTTTCGCTGTTGTATTTTCAGTGATTCCATGATACCTAGGGATATACATTCAGTGAACCGTACGTTTAGAACTTCAAATACTCGACTAGAAAAAAAAAATCGCCTGCGGGGGCTAGTTAGCAACCTTTTCCCTCTAATTACCCCCCTTTTACCAACATTTCTAGTTGGCAACTAAAAAAACAAAAAAAAAAACCATGACGTTTCAAAATATGACAGTTGATTTGCTGTATTTGATCATAAATATCCTAATTATATTATTCAAAATCTACTAAACACATTACATTGTCTTTAGTCGTAATAAAAACAGTAAACAAAATAAAATATACTTTCTTTGACATTTATTAGTTTTATCCTACAAAACCTAGTTAAATTTATTATTTCCTTTTCCTTCGCGCCCCCCTTGCACACAATCTGCGACCTCCAAGTTGAAAAACACTGGTTTATGGTATGGCATTTTTAGTTTCTATTTAACATAGACTAGATAGTCACCCTTTAGGGTAAGCCTGCCATATACCTTTCCTCAGACATGTCACGGCTTAATCATAACTGCCTGTCTGGTTCATCAATATAATTTAAATTTTAAAAAAACAAATGCTAGCTTTTATTCAACTCCCGCAGTAGTTACTTCCGTGATTGTACATGTAAAGCCGGCTTTAGTAGGATCCGTCAAAGTATTGTGCATTTTTTTATACAAGTGCGAAACTTTACATAAATATTAATTGACATGTAATTAACAGTTTTAGGGATGGAGTCAATCGAAATTGGTGTTCCTGAAATTTTGGCGGCCATTTTGAGAAATGAGTCTCGAAAACATGATTTTCGTTTTTTTTTTTTTTTAATGTATCTTTCGCTTCTCATGCAACTATACTCTACCATTTAATGTAAAGAAGCAAGAATAATGTATGATAGAAGACAAACAGTGAATATTCACACCGTTTTTTATATGTTTAACCATTTATTTTCAAAATGGCTGCCAATGAGAACTGTTTTTTACAAAGTGTTACAACTTTAAACTGATAGTTGTAAACATATAAGTTCCTGTGGTTTCTAATCTCAAATATAGTAACACATAGTATTAGATGCCCTGTTGTCTATTTAGAGAAAATTGCTTCCCATGCTTCTGTTCGACGTATCCATATTTGAAACTTTACAAGTTCCAATCATGTCGATATTATAAACAATTCAAGACAAGAAAACATAGAATTAATGTAAGTCATAATATTGTTCAAATGATGGATTTCGAAGAATTCGAGGGATTTTCAACGTTCACATCCTTCACAGTTGCAAAGTTGTACAGGGTAAATCTGCTTTAAAGCACTTACATTTACCAGAACACACTTTAGAACAATTGCATTTTAGTATGTCTCTCGAGGACTCAATTACTGGCAGAACTGTTATCCACCGAGGTATCCATTTTCCTGTTTCGTTCTGTGTCCAACAGTAGTCACTTGGGCACGGAAGTACAGGATGCTTTTCTAGTGATCTTCCCCAGACATGTCCTGCTTGATAAGCAGTTCGCAACAAATGTTGCAGAAAAGCATCCTGGGTTGGAGGTATAAGTTCAAGCTCACGATTCTTCTGCGTAAACATATTTTGTCTTGCTATATTGATGTCTGTACTACAGCGATTATAATGATTTTTTTCCAAAATTGAAAGAACATTCTTTACATCTTCTAACTTTGGAGCATTTGACAAGACTTGGAGGGCTGGTGTAACTTCGTCATAAGCGCGTTCCAAGTTGCCCACGCTGCTACTTTACCCTTACCCGAAAATTTAGATGTTATATCACTTCCTGTTAAAGCATGAAAAGCCGGTAATGCACAGCAATTTCCACGTCCAAGTGAATGTGATATCACAGTAGCACTGATGTAACCCATATGATTTCCATAACAGTGCATGACCCAAAAATAACCACATCCTAACTTTGCTGCATGACTGACAGCCAACACAACTACATCTGAGTACAGTACAAATATGTATATTTCTCTATCCTTCTGCTGCACCATCTGCTGCATGTAAAACATTCTCGTGTCTGCTTCCTGTTGAGAACATGGTGATATTCGGCTTAAGTCAGCGTGTTGTGATGAAACTGCCCTGTCGCCCTGGGTGATAACGACTTTTCCTGGATATTCTGTCATACACACAAATTTTGCCAAGAGAAGGAACAGTTCTGTTTTGTTCTCTTCAACTTTAAGGAACTCGCTCCAATATTTTGGCACTCTTGTACATGCTCCAACTCTTCTTCGAATCCCTGTCCCTCTCTCCTCACGAACACAACTCTTCAAACTATCTGTTATATAAATATCAAATACGATGTCAATACGTTTTACTTGTTCCTTAAATCGACCTCTAATCATGTTTGTGAATGTTTCGGCATAATCAGCAAATGTGTCAGTAGCTTCAGCCTTTAGGAAATGTATGATGACTGCACCGTCCAGAATAACCATTTCGACATCAGGTTCAGCTTGATGTAAATCATTATAGTCATGTTCATTAGGTGAAATCAGTTTCTCTAGGCAGGGAACTATATCTGATTTACCTCCACACCTAATGCTTCCATTGCACTCTGCCAATGATGGAGGAAATACTTGATGTTCATGACTAAAGAACTGATAAAGGTCTTACTTGACATCCTATGTACATTCCCAGGAAAAGACTACGGTCTTTTCTGATTGTTGAAACCTGTTGGCTGGTTCTACATTTTGACTTCATCGGTGAACTGAGAAGCGGAAGTTTCTTCTTCAGTGTTTGGTCCATACTAACCGTACACTTAACAAGACGATCAGTGAAGAACGTACTGCTTTGTGACCTACCAAGTGCCTCCATTTTTTTGTATGACTTTATAACATCTTCATCAACAACCACTCGTGAATGTAGAGAAACTAAATTTTGTGTCACGTCCAGAAAAGGGTTTCCCATTTCTTTTATGGCTTCCGCTAGACTTCGAACATCATTGATAAATTTGATCTGATTTGAAGACACTTGTTCATGATGGAGAGCTGAATCTAAGGTAGTTGGAAGATTAATCTGATTCAAGAATTCCTCAACTATTCTTAATACTTCTGGTCCAGAGACCATCCACCTACGAAGTGCTCGGGGTTTTCAGTTAGTCCTACAGCTCCTCCTTCACCTTTAACAAGTGCGTTATTGTGTTCATGAGCTTCATCAAGAGGCATGAAAGAAAGTGGTCTTCCAGTTTTATTGACAGTGAAATTTCCTTTGGAGAACTCCTGGAAAACAGTGGGGTGGCTAACTTTAATGTTTATCACATCTCGAAGGTGAATTGAAACAGTCCTAGCATAGTTAGTGTGATCTAGAACAAAGAATAGTCATACAATGTTTGATAAAGAACTCGCGTAGGATGGAAAGTGTTCTTCATGTATAGAACAATCCCATGTGAGTATATCAAGCACGACTTTCATTACAAAGTCCCAGAAGAAGAATTGGGGACTTTCCTTAGATCTCATTTCTGACCACTCATTAAATGACAACAGATCATTACTGTCTTCGATTGAGTTAAGATATTCTTTGTATGATTCGGTCTTTAGTTTGAAAAGTGCACATGCGGTTACCTGAAAGACACGGAGCGCCTGTTTCACGTGTACCACTTTTAACAAAGAATCAGCAGATCCGGCAGTTAAAATTTTAGCTTGTTCTACTGCAGATGTCCAACCACTTCCTTTGATAATGTCTCCAAGACATTTAAGAACTGCCATCTTTATGTGCAAGCCACCTAGCATTGCAACAAAGATTTTCTCTCCGTGAGTATTTGGCCAGGTCCATTGAATAGCGGCTGATCGCAAACTATTACGGGAATCTGATTTGGATTTAGATGAGAGGTAGACTTCCTAATTACATCAATGCAATGCTTTACCATTGCTACTGAATTAGAATAATCAGGGAAAAGAGGCAAAAGAGAGCTTAACGCTGGAGTTAACTTACTTTCATCAGTTTTCTTAGAAGCATGGAATGATGCCCACGTGCACTGTAATGTCAGTTGAGAAACTCCCTTTTCAGAAATGTCGTAAACATATTCACACCATTCAAATTCTTTACTACTTTCAGCACTTTCAGTCTGCATTGTTGCTGTCGTCTCTATAGGAGGAGGAGAATGTTGGATCTTTGGTGAAAATATAGGCTTGATAGTGTAATGATCTGAAAACTTCATAAGTTTTTCCCCCCAACGTGAACAATGCGCCCATCAACCTGATCAACACCAACGTGTTCAGTATCTGGATGTTGAAACAGTGATATTCCTGTTCCGTGAAATGAGGCAATGGATGAAGTAGACGAAGGATTGTGGTCTATATTGTCAATTGCGGTTGTAGTGAAGATATTAGTTTTCAATGCAAAGGGACCACTGTGCCTACATTTACGAAATGAGTTATAGCAGCATTACCCAAGTCTGTGGATAGGCTGAGAATTATGTCATAGGAAACACTACTTAGTCCTAATGCAAACAATACATCAATTAACTTTTTAGATCTTGTGTGAGATTGAATAACACATCCAATGAAAGAAGGTAAAAGCGTTTCACTGCTTGGAGAGTGAAATAAATGATGGGAGGTTTTGCTGCGTTGTTTAAAACAGTTGAAAGATATAAGCTGCGAAAGGGAAAGGCTAACTTCAGACATATAGTCCACTTCGTTTGAAATGTTAGGGCCATACAAAATCATTCCAATGAGGGTTAATAATGTCATTGGTACACTGTTTTGTTGGCAGTTTTCCACAAATATACCTGAGAATTGAGACTGGGAACGTTTCAAAATATCTCGTCTTACAATATTCGCAGCGTGAGATAAAATGATGGCATCTGACTCAGAATCATGAGAACAGACATTTTTTTAGGCTCTCTCCTATATCACAGTTTCTCACAATCTAAATTTCTCGACCAGAAGTATAAGGTTCGAGTTCTGGAAAGTAGCTAAGAATTTTCTCTTTTAATCGAGTTGAGTGCACTTTGCTGGAGTCACTACCAAGTTGTTCAATTCTCTGACAGTAGAGTATTTTGACATGACTCAGTTGCAGAACTGGAGAGATTTCTTGGTTATCCAGGATACTTTCTATATACACCAATAGTTCTGCCAATGCATTTTTATCACTGGTATGGATACAGTCTTCTTTTCCTGACCTCAACGTTAGGACTCTTTCACGATTATACAAAGCCACTAAACACTTAGCATGATACACAGCATCTTGTGCAAACATATCACCTGCACTTAACTTTGCAATTAATTTGTAATCCTGAAGGACGAAAGCACACGATCTTACTCGACTCTCTATGTGAAGTGTTCGTGATTTTCGGAACGATTGTGATTTTTCATCTACAGGCTGTTCATAAAAAAACATAATATTTCCTTAACGTTCAGAAGTGAGTCTCTTGATCTAGTGCTTCTTTCATGTGACGTTGATGCCTTTGATCTGTGATCTTCATCTGCCGTTTCTTTCCTTCTTCGTTCAATTGCCCGATCAAGTTTGGTTTTGTTGAACTTCAGATAGCAGCTTTTATGCAATTTTGCCTTTTTATCCACAAAAGTTTGCTTAATTCCTTTTCCCTCATCCAGTCTTCTTATTTTTAATCCAAGTGGAAGGGACTTTAATTCTTCAATTTTTTATAAATTTTCGGCTATTGTCGAATATCCAACAGCTTCAGAAGGAGATTTACCAGGAAAATCACTGGGGCAGGTCAACTTTTCCTTTGCCACTCCCTGACAAAATAAACAAATGTTCCAGTTTGTGTTCTCACCATGTTGCTTGCCAGCACCCGTTTTGTCTACTAGCTGGAAATTTCGTTTCATTTTAGATGCAATTCAGTATTAAATGAAATAGAAACAAAAATATAAGTTACGGTACAGGACAAATGGGATAACACATATAGTTTAAATGATCAATCGAAATGAAATTAGTTATTGATAAAAGTTTAACAAATTAACTATTTTACACATCTAACTGCCACTGACCGCCACAAGTACCTAGAAATAAAACTGAAAAGGAAATTATAAGACGTAAATCAGATGCATGCTGGAAAACGAACCATAATGTAACATTTACGTAAGCGGTTGGTATTTTTTAAATAGCGGGCATCACTATCTAATGATATAATATTATTGGCTCTATTCCTACCTATTTATTTTTACTAAGTACACAAAAGGGGAAAAGAATTTTTAAATGTAAAAGAAATGGATTAAAATACTTATTAAAAATAAAATATACTTAAAACTCATAAACACAAAATAAACGTAAGTTATTTGACATGAGCTAAGCGGCCATTTTTAAAACGGTGGCCATCATTAATAAATCCACTGGTGCATTAATGTTATGTATTTGTAGGTGGGGGTAAAAACCAAATCACCTTATTTTTAAAGCGTGTTTTGCCTACAGTGATTTATAATTAAACTGTTTATTTCATTAAGTGTTTGGAGAGCAGTCAGTCGCCTCCTTCCCCTCGCTCCTTTAATCCGCCCTTGGTCGAATCGCATGACTTTTCTTAGCTCCACTTCTGACTACTAATCTTTAGCAACGATGTAGAACTGAGAAAGGAAATTATAAATGTAAAACAAATTCATTAAAATGCTATTAACACAACTTAAAGCTGTTTCACGGCTCCTGAGCAGCCATTTTTAAAATGGCGTCTATCATCCTCAAGTCGCATGATTTTTCTTGGCTCCACCCCTAAAATCACTCCGTATGGTATCTCGCACTCGCGTATGCCGCTTGTATCATAAAACGCACAATTCATCTGAATTTTGCTACGGATCCTCCGCACTAAAAGAAAGAAAGGAAAAGAAAGTTTGAAAAATCATTAACCTCTATCTAAAAGCCATACTGGACTGTTGGATGCTACTAGAAATTTAATGAATGTATGAAGCTAGGGAAAGAAAGGGACAGCTAATCTCGGTAGTCCACTTCCAGTCTAAACTAATATGGACGAAACTTCCAATTCTACCTTAGTATTTTACATTTGTTATCGTTGTGCGGCCTGTTGTTTGTTTTAATTCTTGCAACAAAAAAGTAAATATTATTTACATTTTGTACGATTATACGCACAGTCATGTACTTTCATAATTGACTTGAATTGGTTTAGACTTGAAATGGACGATCCAGGTTAAATATTTGCTCTGGTGTCTATCATTTGTTGATCACTCCAGTTTTGTTACGTAGAGGTCATTGTGGAAAATGAACAAAAGCACAGAAGCAGTAGGTTTAGTTTTGGGGTTTCGTAAAGGACCACAATAACATCTATGGTATCTAATAATTTACTTTGGCTTACAAAAATTTGTGAAAACGACTATTTGCTTTGTACCTTTCAAATTCTGTGCTTTAAAAAAAGAAACTTAATGTTACTGAACTAGCTACGCTAGTGTACCAATTCGATTCCGTTCCGTTCCATTCCGTTAGTCTAAACCACGCCATAAAATACAAATGATAGGCTACCAGCCTTTTCCAAAGTGGAGGGGACCATACTGTGACGTTCGGTGGCAAAATCGACTATCATCTATTAGAACATCCTTGGTTAGAAACTGAAGGTATCAACTCTGGCCACAACTGTCGCTACTACGTGAAAACTTCTAGCAATCACTTATCATTTTCTTTCCTTTTTTTTTTTTTTTTTTTTTTACGTTCATACATTATCTCATCTGTGAGCAGTCTCGCACAGAACTTACTTGTATCATTCACCTATTAAAATAAATAAATAAATGTTAAAAAGAAAACATTTAGTCCTTGTCCTTATCGCTAATTTATTCTTGCACTTATTTTGTTCTCCAGCTGTGCTCGAGTTTAGCTCAGTGGCCGTATCTGAAGTGAGAATACGAGGAGTGGAGACGAACCTCTATCTAGCCATGAACAGAAAAGGCAGACTTTATGGTGAGGTGAGTACAATACAGAGCCTAAAATTCAACGAAGTCACAGCTCCACACTGGTAAAATTTTTATATAGTATAGAAAAACTAGTTTAGTCAGCATTTGTTTTGACATATAATCAGTGTTCTGTCCAGTACATCATATTTACCTGGGACCAAAAAATTATTATTATTATTATTATTATTATTATTATTATTATTATTATTATGTAGGAAAATTTTGGTATTCAGAGCAAACAAAATTAAAGGCACATTAGGATACATATTTAATTGTATTGTATTAAACCATAAAATACAGGAAACAAACCGGTAACATTTTTTTTTTTAGCCAGCTGAAGCTGGCAAAATAGTCACACTGGAAAACTAAGTAATTTCGTAATTTTTATCTACGAAACAACACATTTCATTATATCGGAAAAGTGTAATGTCCTATTGAAACAACAGATAAACGTGCAGTTAGTTGCATATTTTAAAACTATATGAATGCAACCGAAAACGTTTGAAAACTAAATATAGTTAAAAAGTTCCTTCACCTCAAAATTGGCAATGGTTTTCCCTGCCACCTAGGAGACACCTACCTATACGTATTAACTCTGGCTTAATATTATATACTGGCAGTTATATGGAATTGAGTAACCCATTGCATAATGAATGTATTGAATCAGTAAGACTTAGTTTGACACACTAAACGCGTTTAATGCATAATCCGAGAAAAGTAAGGTACTCACATTAATACCACTCCACACTTTAAGAATTACAGTTCCACACTCCTTTCCTACAGTTCCACAAAGTGTGGAGTACTCCACTCAATTTTAGGCCCTGGTACAATATCATTCAAGAACTAGATCCAGATGTTAAATGTAATGCAGAAAACATTGGAAATACGTCGGGAATATTCCCAGGACAAATACAATGCTAAGTATAAAGCAAGATCACCATATGGAATATTCCGGACATCCTTAGGGAATCAAAATATCCATGAACATAAAGTTGTACAATTATTGTCTCGAATTTTAACGTTGTAAGCATTATCCGAATGTAGAAATTATTGAAAACAAAAGTATAGAATATTTATAAAATCCTCTCTACGCGATTAACCAGATAGGCTACATACCATGTATGGGCCAAGGATTGTTTCCAATATTCTCTAGGAATTGAATTTAGGGCCTTTAGGTATTTTTGGTTCTAGCCGAGATAGGGATGTGGAAAGGACTCGGCCGGGGCCTCGTTTGAAGATATTATCCCGTCATTAGTCTGACCTGGCTGAGGAAAAAACCTAAAAAAAAGTGTCAGGATGGCTGACATACAGTGGAAATCAGGGATGATCCGGGGGGAGAGAGTCCGGACCCCCTACCCGAGATCCAGATTTTCAAAAATAAAATTATGGTAATTAATTTTAGTCAAAAAATGATATGGACCTCGGACTCTCCCCCCCACCAAAAAAAATAGCTGTAACCTCCCGAATGCAACTAATAGATATTTGTCTTCTGTTGGACATTACATTGACCTTGCGTCGTGAGTTACTTCTATTTTGCTTAGAATCTACACATTATTATTGGATTGAAATTAACCAACTTCAACATGGTTTACGACATTTAAGTTCTCTAACTATGTGGTATTGTGTTAAGAAGGCTGTATATTTTATACATTCTTTTCTTTAGCCCACAATGGTTCGTGGGGTCCTCAAATCTTGCAATGTTAATTTAACTCATTTCCCGACGTCATACAATGATGCAATTTTGCACAGCGACGTAAGTCGGGTGACAATACAATATTCCATTGTTACTTCATATTTATATATTTTAAAAGCATATTTTAATATATATATATATATGGACTTCTTTATCCTAAAATAAATACTAGCCTGCAACGATGTTGGGTTTTTACTAGTTGCAGAACACTTTAGGATTTTAGGATTTGGGTGACAAGATCAGTATGAGAAAATTTCCAAAGACCGAAATAACTTGAAATAAAAAGAAACTTTTTAAAAACATACTTTTCTTAAACAATTCGTACTGAAAAGCAAACAAACAACTAAAAAAAAAGCATAGGGCGTGCCAATTTAATATAAAGTGACTGCATTTTTTAAAAGAAACTAACCTTATTTCCAAAACTTTTTTTTTCCTGCAACATGTAAACACCATGTTCTTCCCAGAAAGAGAAGAGAGACATGATATATTGCAACGTTCTGACGTTTCGACCTTCAAAAATTATAGTGATCACAAATTAACTGAAGTCTCAACGGGCAATGACGTTTTCCACGAGTCACAACGGAAGGTCACGGTCAAGGTCATTACGACTTTGTATGACCTCAGCAAAGATCAACGAATGGAGAGATACCAGTTCATTTAGGACGGACTCAGGTGAAACCATCGAGCTCTACGTAACGATATTGAAATGATCGACTAGTGCCGAAAGATAGACGCTAGAGCAAAAATTTATTAACCGCAATTGTCCGCTTCCAGTCGAAATCAATATGGATCAAATATTCAGTTCTGACTCAGTTTTTACGCTTGTTATCGCTACGCGGCCTGTTTTTTAAATTTCTTCAGCTATTTACAGATTGGATTTTGTATAGTTCATGGTATTTTTTTTTTTTTTGAATTATGAGAAACGAGTTAGAGCTGCGATTCTTCTCCCCATTGGCAAGGGTTCGGGTTTTTTTTTATTGGCTTTTTAGACACGCAAGCATTATTTTTTATAAAATAGGCTAGCAACACCGACAACTACAGTCCTTATGTACGGGAAAACTCTCCGTACTGTTCCATTGTGTCGAATAATGTTTATGCCAAGTGTGACGCAGATCTAACTGAATGCAAGCAATTTGAAGAATAGGCTTTAAAAGATGGGTTGACATTACTGAACGACTGTACCAATCAAGATTGTTCGTCTTCCCTGAGCTAGTCTGGCGAAGACCTTTCCAACGACACCTTAAGCATCTCTCTACACCTTGTAGTTTCAGAGATTTAATTTCTGAATATGGTCGGACGGATGGACACCATGAACGGGATTTCAAGATCTCTTTTGGGTTAGCCGGTCAGCGGTAACAAGCGTAAAAAACAGCACTGAAATTTGATCCATATTGCTTTAAACTGGTAGTGAAGGATTGAGATTGCGGTAACCGTTCTCTCCGCTCCCTGACTTCAGACTATCATTAAATTTTTTATGACATCAATCAGTCCAGTGTCGCTTTTACATAGAGATCAGTGGATGAAAGAAAAAATGAAGACTGTTGAACTGGTATTCGTCGACCCGGGAGAACTTACGAAGCAGAATCATTTCATTTCTCGTGAAATATAACAAACAAATATAACTTTATACAATAAATTTAGGATGGGCCTGATGACAATAAATGGAGAAGATTAATCAGCTATAAAGGACCTGCAAGGTTTAGAATCACAAGATTAAAATCGGGCAGATAGATCAAAGTCTCTGAACCTAAATTTGAAATCAGTTTCTCTCAACGGCTTTCAGCAACGAGCTTCTAATGTAAGTCTTACAATGCAGAACGTTAGTCAATTGAAAAGTACCTGTCAGTTTCAGAGACAGCAATGAAAACGACCAAACAGATCGAGGTTACTGAATTGATCTGAAGTCAATTTCTCTATACCAACTTTCATTCAGGCATTACCAAAAAAATAATCTTAAACTGGAAAAGGTTAACCTAATGAATAGGACTTGCTGTTTTTCAGAAAATCCAGATTACAAAATGATCGCATAAATCGGTGTCTTTGAATCCAAATAATGAAGTCAGTTTCTCGCTTACTGTTCTGGTTGATGTGCTAGCCTGCATTACAGATGAACAAAATGATATTTAAAAAAAAGGACTGAAACTTTTTTTTAGGGAAGTCCTGTAAAACCGCTCAATTCAAACCGTATCGCAATCGTCCCTTCATAATCAACGATCCCTGTTGGCGGCCATCTTGACGGCGGTTTCTTAATGTGTTTCTTTTTTCTCGTCAAGTGAATCCGGGATGATACCTAAAAAAACTATAAGACTCAGGTCGTCCTTCTCTTCTCTTTTCTTCTCCTGGAAGACAGTCTGCCAAGGGACGTCATCTCTTAAACGTGCTTATCTCATCGAAGCCTTATAACCTTCAGATGTAAAATATATTCTCAAGTGGTATCGGATTCTATTCCAGGTAGAGTACATTACATGTTGACTCTATAGGAGCCAGTGAGTTAGGAGATAATCTTGTATATACTGTATGGACGTATAACCTGACATATGCGACACAAAACTGTCATACTTTGTACATGGACGCAAGGTTTCTTTGGACAAAACAGGAACTAATTTTATTTTTCAATGTCACGTGTGTGCTCCTGAATTATTTTTATTGAACCCATCGATTTTGTTGTATTCTATTATTTGGATGTTGTTATTTTAACAGCATAAACTGTTTATCTCACATCACATGCAGTATGATTATTTTTAAACTTTTCTATTCTTTACAGGAAGATGAAAGTGAGGAGGGCACCGTATTCGTGGAGGGAATCCTGGGAGATTACAACACTTATCTCTCTCGGAAATACGCCCATGAAGGATGGTACGTGGCCATCAAGAAATCCGGGAAGATAAAAGCAGGGAGTAAGACATTTTGGCCGTGGAGACAAAAAGCCATTCAGTTCCTCCCTCGGAGGGTTCAATCCGGAAACGAACCACAAAATTAAAATAAGAAGAAACAAAAAGGAACTACACACATCATTCATTACATCCGTCGATTTTTATTATTTTTCCAAGCCGCCTACAATTGTGCCTGTGAACATCACAAAAGTTTCACGACATAAAGAATAAGAATGGATTTTTCTTTTTTTGTATCAGAAACAAGTGAAAGCAATGCCTGGCACCTACACAGCGAAACAAAACAATTGTCGTGTGTGCGTATTATGTCGTACTTTTTCACATTCACTTAACTGTTTCAGTTCCTGACCTTGATATATACCATCAAGAGAGTTCTTCGAAGCATTATGTGACCAGCCGCGAAGAAAGGTGCTAAAATCTATTTGTGAAGGG
>JAGDQP010036194.1:424-19173 GCA_022664845.1 Lepisma saccharinum | reverse complement strand
AGTGTAATGCTATTATTGCAATGTATCTCTAAAAATATTTCATAAATTTCCTTACAAGTACAGTAAAGTTTCCCTACACAATTTCTCCCTTAGATCCTTACAAATGTCAATGCAGTTGTGCTGAGCTGTGTCCATAGGAGTATAATTATAGCATGCTATACATGTTAATGGCAATAACGGTTTCCAATGGTCTATACTGCTTATTATACAATCAGGACTAACTTTGTTAGTACAACATTCACATACCATCATTATGTAGTTTCATCAGTACTTAGGTTCGAGTCTTTTGTTGACCATCTTTATAGAATTTGTTCACTAATCACAATATGTTGTCTCATTATCAGTTGTCCAATAAAATATAAGCAAAACAAATGCTTTAAACCACATTTGCACAACTCAAATACCATCAATGTTACATGAATAACGTATTTCTTTAAGTCATTCGAGTTGACAGCAATATCCATCCTTAGTTGGGTTCAATAAATATTTTATCTAGCACAACCAATGGCTATTTTTCAAAACTTTTGTTATATTTTCTTAATCTATTACCCATAACGTACGTACATATAAAATTTCAGCTCATTAGCTTAAATGGTATACAAAATGGTTTTTAGGCGGCCATATTTATTTAAAGATAACGACTTTTCCAAAAACTTCTTACATTTTCGTAATCTACTCGTCAAAATATATCTTTATACCAAATTTTAGGATTCTATCTGAAACTGTATGGAAAATGGTTCTTTCGCCCGCCATATTTGTTTTAAAATGGCGACTTCTCCAAAAACTTCTTACATTTTCGTAATTCTTTTGTACTGATCAACGTTTCTACCAAAATTGAAGTTTCTATACTTAGCCGTTTAGGCTGCATATTCCTTCAAAAAATAATTTTGGCGGCCATATTTGTTTAAAAATGGCGACTTTTGTACAATTTTCTCGTATGTCTGTAATTCTTTTCCAGTAGTCAACGTTTCTACGAAGTTTCAAGTTTCTAGGTCTAGTCGTTTAGACTGTGTATCCCTTCAACAAATCATTTCGGTGGCCATATTTGTTTAAAGATGGTGACTTATAAAATGTTTTCTCATATGTTTGCAATTCTCTTGCAGTAATCAACGTTTCTACCAAGTTTCAAGTTTCTAGTTCTAGCCGGTTAGGCTCTGTATTCTATCAAATCATCATTTCGGCGGCCATATTTGTTTTAAACATGGCGAGTTTTGTACAATTTTCTAATATGTTTGTAATTCTTTTGCAGTAGTCAATGTTTCTACCAAGTTTCAAGTTTCTAGGTCTAGCCGTTTACGCTCTGTATTCTATCAAAACGTCATTTCGACGGCCATATTTTTTTAAAATGGTGACTTATAAAAACTTTTCTTAAATTTCTTCAATCTAATAATGGCAATACGTCTTTATATAAAATTTCAGTTCTGTAGCTCAAACGATGTGCAAAATAGATTTTATGTCGGCCATATTAGTTATAAAATGGCGACTTTTTAAAAATCAAAGGCAAAACCAGAATAAATACATTTCCTAGCTTCAAAACCAGTATATACAACATTCACGTTTCGTCATCAGGTTTACGTCCTGCATTCAAACCTTTTCAAATTTACCCACGCTTTCGGAAGGTTTTCAGTTCGAGTTTATTCAAATTGTATTTTATTCAGTAAAATCACATGTTCTTTTATCTCATTTTCTGTATATGTCAACAATATTCAATAATTTTGCTCATGTATGCTATCTTTCTGTAATTTACCAACGCTTTCGGCAGCTTTTAGTACTATTTCCGTCAATATTACATTTTATTCAATACAGTAGGTTCTTGTTTCTGTGTTAGTTCTTGTATATCTCAATACCAACTTATATTCAACATTTGTACAATTTACCAGCGCTTTCAGGAGCTTTTCTATGCAAATTTAGTCAAATTACATTTTATTCAGCACAATAGGTTCTTGTTTCTGTGTCAGTTCTTATATATGTCAATACCATGTTATATTCAAGATTTGTGCAATTTATCAGCGCTTTCCTAGGTTCAAAAACCAGTATATTACACATTTGTTTCAATAAGATACAACAAACGGTCTAGTAGACGTCCAAATGTATATCAACAGTAAGTCAATGAAAGCCTTTCTTCGATTCAAAGGTCCAACTAAAGTAAGCACGTTTCCTAGCTTCAAAAATCCTTATATTTCACATTAGTTTCAATAAGATACAACAAACGGTCTAGTAAACGTCCAAATGTGTGTTAGTTCAATATATAATTATGTCATAAGGCGCCATTCTTCCATCAGCATTATTCCTAAAACAAACAACTAAAGTCTTCACATATGTATTTATCAGTCAGCATTAGTCAAATGTTTCAATACCCGTCCAAGTATTATCTTCAGTAACCATCACCACTATACCACAACAACCTTAATATTAAACTTTAACCATTGGATCTGCCACAAGCCAACAAAATCTAACAATTGCAGCAACTTAAACTTTAAACAATGGATCTATCACAAGGTAACAAAATCTGACACTTGGAGCAACTTAAACTTTAAACAGTGGATCTGCCGCAATGTAATAAACTCTGACACTTGGAGCAACTTAAACTTTAAGCAGTGGATCTGCCACAAGGTAACAAACTCTGACACTTGGAGCAACTTAAACTTTAAACAGTGGATCTGCCGCAATGTAATACACTCTGACACTTGGAGCAACTTAAACTTTAAGCAGTGGATCTGCCACAAGGTAACAAACTCTGACACTTGGAGCAAGTTAAACTTTAACCATTGGATCTGCCGCAATACCATTCTTTTCTTTCAACGCAAGTCAGCAAAACAGTTAAATTCATGCCAGTTAGTTAATTGTTAATCAAACTAATGTAATTACTAAATATATTTATTTGTGTGTCATATTCAAAGGTACTTGAAGTTTCTTGCATTCATATCAACGATGGACAATAATAATTTTATTTCTTATTTCGTTTTCAAAAAAAATCATTCCCACCCTTTCTGCTTTTTTTCTTCTTCTTCTTAAACTAAATTAATTTCTTTGCGCCTGTAGGTATCTCGTTGAAGCCAACCCCACTATTATTTTTTTCAAAACTTATTAATTTGATGTTCTTCTTTTTCTTCTTTTTCTTCTTTCAAAGAAAGGGCAAACATGGCTTGCGGCATTCCGGTGTACATTTTTCTGTGCCTAGCCAGGGAAAGGGGCGAGAAGCAAGGGTTGTGAGTAACAAAAAATGTATAATTATTTTCTGAATAAATCAATACAATGCAGGAGCAAGGCAACAGCGAAAGTCTCATTCAAAAATACGTGTCTCAACTTGTTTTCTAGTTTCATTCAAGAGGGAGTGTCTCAAATAGCCACCTGACAATCCACGGTGTACGTTTGCGTGGCGTCTATAGAATTCAAGCTACAAGGACGTATTTAATTAATACGTAATTAAATCATGGTGTACGTGGCTAGGCGTCTACTACTTTAGTCCAGTCAAATAGGGGGAAAACCTCGAAATGAAACTGAAGAAGCTGAAATTTTGTATACACCTTTGTTTTGACGTTCTAAAGATGGGCTGAAAAGTCTCATATGATATCGCGTCGGCAAGTCGAAATATCAAAGGTTAAAGTTTACAAAAATCGGTGTTTCGAAAATATCTTGCTTCCTAAGGTCACGAAAAGCTGTTTCTTGCAAACATATCGCTTCCTATGCGTCGCACGTCGTTAAAGGTTATTACAAAACTTGTAGAGCATTAACTTCTCTACACGTTTGGTTATATGCATTTCTTTCGTATGATTAACCGTTTTCGAGATATAGCACAAAGAAGGGGAAGTGCGCATACGTTTATAGGATAGCGCCGTGTAAACTGCGGAGACAAATGTATAATGCACTTTACAAAGTTAATTTTATGATCGAAATGATATAATTATAGTAATTATTTATCATTAATAGTGTTAAAACAGTGTTTATTTACATAAAATAGTTCACAAATACTTTTTATAAATAAGGAATTGATCAAATAATATGAAGTAAAATTAAATAATAATAAGTTATTTAAATTAAATATTGTAATTACATTGTTTGTGAAATTTATGTAATTAATATTAATAATTAAGTAATAAATAATACTGATACAGCCGCAAACTACAAGATGGACATTTTATAAAAATGTTCTGAGGTGACTCTGGAACAAGACAGGCAGGGCTCATATCCGGTCAGAGACAAAGACCAGAATCCTTCAGCACAAAGGCACACTATCCGTGAAGAGAGACTTCTGCAACGCAGTCCTGTCCCAATATTCAAACTGAAAAAACAGCTGTGAATTTTGCTGCGGGCAACATTAGCTCCACAAGCATTCAACCAACTTGCTGACGACATTTGGAATGACGTCACAGCCAAAATAGAAAATACTTTGCCAAAACTTACATGATCCTACAACTTAAAGAAGAAGGGGATCCATAACCCAAGGTATGTAAAATAACTTACGAGTGAGAATCCACACAAACTGGGAAACCCAGAGCAATCGCAGTAGCACTGGACTCCCTAAAAGAAAACAAACTTATAGCCTCCACACTGATGAAACATAAAGTTTGTTTTTTAATATAAAAACAAAGGCCTTCCCTAAGGCCACTATAGCTTTTTTAAAAAAGTGAAACCATCCTCAAAACTTGATGTCAGAATAAAACGAAGCTCAGCTTCCGAAACACAGAATCCCCCACATTAATTTAACCTCTAAAAATATCCAAATAAAGGGCCAAACCTCTCCTCACACACGTTTGGACTAATAGGAAAATGGAGAAGGTTAAACTTACATCAAAAGACGTGCCGCTAAGGCAAAACACTCATCATATTAACAAAATATGATAAATTTGCTAGCTACACTTAGTACAAAATATGACACCCAAACTTAACAAAATATTGAGAAAAAATTAAAGGTACCTAAAAATGCCAATAATAGAAACAAAAAAGAACGAGAAAAACTAATTACAAAGAATTAACAAAATCTGTCTACATAGGAAGGAATCTGTCCTCTCCTTGGGCACTTCTATCCAACCAAGTCGTGTCATAGTTGAACAAAAATATGTAAAAAGATTAAAATGGCCTAATAACACTAATTTTACACCGACAATTGAAACTACTTTTTAACATTAGAGCGTCTATTAACATACGCTAATGTGGATCACGCTACTGTGATTAAATGAACTGAAACATCACAAGTGCGTAGTAAACAAACATGGCATCGATCCTAATGATAAACAAAACAAAGTATTAAAATAAGAAAATTAAACTCATTTTCAAACAAGCAGGTGCACACCTGCCAATATATATCAGACAATTAAACTGAATACAACTTTCGGGACAAACAAGCAGTAGCAAAACTGTCCTAGGCATCCATAATCACCACACCCAGACCTTCTGTGAAAGCTAATAGGCCTTTTAAAAATGATTTTAAGTCAGTACATATGAGGGCTGTACATTTAATATCAAAACTTCAGAAACACACTCTCTAGCACGGTTGTGCTGAAGTAGAACAAACAGTTTTCCAGCAAAACAACAATCTAGTGCCAAAGATTTTATAGAAAAGATTATACAACAAACCAAATAGGGTAGGGTATTAACCTGAAAGCCCAACGAGAGAGAACTACCGTACCGTACCGTATAATTATCAAAACGTGCTTTCACGTTATCCATGTTCGATGAACTGAACCAGGTCACCAAGGTACATACAACAGGTACATCAGATATACGTAGAAAACAAAACTTTTCTTATAAGGATGTTAGAGATCAAACTGCTCTTAATAGACAAACTTATGGCTAGACATGGCTAAGAGATACAAAAGTGCCAATCACGATCATCTTGTACATGTAGACACAAGTTCAAATTCCGTGGTGGTCTATCAAATGAAGTGGTTCAGAATCCAACTAACCAGACAACTGTAGGACCTGTCTTTCCAAGCCTATCTGACATTTGAAGATGTTAACAGTGACTACCAACAACTACTTTTAGAAAAAATGTTTATAACAACCCAACAACAAATAAAGTGCTAACTGTGTATGCATACACAACAATAGAAACGGATTATTATCATTATTATAAATAATAATAATAATAGAACAACAGCTGCACAAAGTCTGCACCAAATCTCAGGCCTAAACAAACTCAAAATACTGTCCCCAACTCCATATTTCGGAAACGAACCCAGTACCAGCATATTTGATTTGAAATCATTCAAATATATATATTTATAATTAAGGACCGCAGGCGAAAGATTTCCAACACAGGGAACATGTTCTTATACTTGTTAGACAATGCGCCTCATCAAGAAGGATGCAAATATGCACATATACCCACAAGAAGAAGTGCTTCGCAACATAAATAAGACCCAAACAGAGGAACGTTCTGTGATGGCTCCAAGAATTCGGGCTTCAAGCCTCGTTTCCAGACTAAATACAAATAATAATAATAATGATAAACATTAGATTAAATAAATAACAATCAAATTCAACTTATAACTGTAAAAAAATAAAATAATAGATAAAAACTAAAAGGACTGAGAAAAATTCTTCTGAAAGTAAACATATTTACATTATGAACAGATGTGTACTTCCCCATCTTTGTGGATATCTCGAAAACGGTTAATCATACGAAAGAAATGCATATAAGCAAGCTTGTAGGGAATTTAATGCTCTACAAGTTTTGTAATAATCTTTAACGACGTGCGACGCATAGGAAGCGAGATATAAAAAAAACAGCTTTTCGTGATCTTAGGAAGCAAGATATTTGCGAAACACCGATTTCCGTGACCTTTGATATCTCGACGAGATATCATATGAGACTTTTCAGCCCATCTTTAGAATGTCAAAACAAAGGTGTATACAAAATTTCAGCTTGTTCAGTTTCATTCCGAGATTTAGCCTTTATTTCGCCTCATTTGACTGGGGGTATATATAATATGACAAGTTTAATAGCAAATAATGTCTCCGATAGTAACATTATGTGCCACAAGATAAATAGCAATACTTAACCTTCACATTTGTAAGATAAATCTAACTTTTAAGACAAACATTGCACGTGGAAAATACTACTGTTTAATTTGGTTTAACTTCAGGAGTTTATGGTTTGTAATTAGATACTCCATTTTCTAATGTATCGTACATCATTGATTCATTGTGACAAAAGTTGTAAACAGGTAATTTAAGCTTGGATCTTACGAATAAAGTATGACACGCCAGAAAACAATTTCCTTTTGCTTCGAAATAAAAGAAAAGGAATATGTAAAATTTCTGTAACAAATCCGGTTACTTAACAAAGTGCTGATCAAAACATGAGCCCGGATCAAGTAATGACAAACTGCAGGAATTGTAGGAGGTTGGTTGTGTGAATTTAATCAACTTATTTCTTAATTTAAATTCCATAGAACAGCTAAATATGTCTTAACCCTTTCACAACACAAGTTGGAGGGAACTTGGGGAGCTCTCTTCTGGGGAAAATAAGAAAGGAAACTACGATGTTAATTTAGGTTTCATCTTGGCATTCGACTGACGGAACTGAGGAAAATCCTAGGAAACCACAAACATGATAGTCGGTAGCAAGACCCAAATTTATATGGGTCCTCATTACCTCCACAAAGTCTTCGCATATAACATACTGAACCTCTGAGGCTGGATGGACTGATCATTTTACATGTACATTATAAGCTATAAATAAAGGAGAACATCACCAGCTTCAGTGTACTTCTAAATTTCATCTGAGATTTTGAAAGAAACAAACAATTGAATACTATTGGTTTTATCGGTGAATATTTTTCAATCACTGAGTTACTCAAGAGTATGCTGAATGTCGAAACCATGTGAGTAAAGATCATTTCATAATAATGTATTGAACATGGTCATTGCTCTTTTTCTTTATGTAATTCACTTCCGTCAGTGATTCTGCCAGGATTTTTAGTTTGGGGTGTAAAGACAAAATTGGGAATCCAGATAGCACGCAAGCTTATACCAAGTTTGAACTAACCTTGATTTTTCTTTGCTGTCATAAACTTCACACGTCAAGTTTGTATTTGTTGCATTGTTGTGACAAAACTGATTATGACAAACTTGCCGTATTAGCTTTAAATTGGGTTTCTAGCATTTGGTTGGTTCATGTTCATCCTCGAAAAGGAAAGTATAGGCTGTATACCACACTGTAACTCTGACTGTGACTCTGGTCTTGATGCAGTTCACGGGAAACTGATAAACACCCGTATTGAAATTAAAAACATTCCTCTTCACATGTTGGAATGTACCATGGACAATTTCCACTAAGATTGTCTGAGTGTCAACGTGGATATGATGGTCATCTTCAGGACGTTATTTTTTTTAAAAAAAATGAACGTGTCTGTTCGTATTTTACAAATGGTAATGTGTAAGGTGCACTTAATATATATTTTTTATAGTAAAACGCAATACCAGTATATGCGTTTTCTCTTCATTTGTACTCCTTTTAAATGAACCATTTTGGTCACAGCAAGATGGTGCTACGTCTTACTGTGCGCGAATTTCAATGGATCGACTTTTACATCGACTTTCAATGGATATGCCCTACATCGACTTTTAAGAAACTGCATCATTTCAGGGAATGATTACATTTCGTGGCATCCCGTATCAGGTTTGACTGTTTGTGATTACTTCCTGTGGACGTACATTAAAAAGAAAGAAAAAAGTATTAATGCTAAGTCTCTATTTCAAGCATTTCGTAAAACTATTTTATGTTGGTTGGCTTATTTTAAAATCTTTGGAATATTCTAAGTCTCATTCCTAGTTTCGTAAACATGAACATTAAAGAATGTTATTCATGTGGATTAGTTTTAACCCACAAGCTACGACACGAGATAAATTAAAATTGTGCGATCTATGTTAACACGAACAAAAACTGAATATAAACCGAATATTAAACAGGATTAATGTTGTAATAACAGGTTTCGTTGTTGTAAAGGTATTTTCAACAAAAAACTGTTCTTTTTTCATGATTTTTTTGAACACGTTTTTTCTCAGGCAGCAAGAATTTATTGTTTTACACTGCAGATAATCGATGTAATCAGCAGGATTTGAGTTAAAATCCTCAGACATTCATCACGATTTACTGCATTTTCATTGCAGCCTTACGAGGTAAATGATGCGATTATTTATGCATTCACTGCGACATTGCTATCTTTCCTAAATATTCTCCCTGGGAAACATAAGGAATGATCTCAGGACATATAGACTGAAGCTATTTGGTGTAGTTAGTAATAAACCTCCAGCGACTATAGGCAGATACAAAAATACTGCGCAGACAGTGTAACAAAAATATTTTGTCATGTGCATATTTAAAGAGTTGTATAAATCCATAAGCCAATATGCTATTTGTTTATCTTATTTTGTATTGATTGTTTACCTTTATTGTTTGGCAACTGAGTATAAAGTGATCATTACTCGTTAGTGCTGAATCTGGGTTCTTATTAATAAATAAGTAGATAAATAATGAATTCTCTTGTAGCCGACATAGAAGTCGTGCGGTTTGGGGCACTAAGCCACCGGGTCCCAGGTTCGAGTCCCGGCTGAAGCATGGATGATTGTGGATTTTAGAGTCTTAACTACTAATGGACTCGAGACGGGAAGAAGTAATTAATTACTAAAACGGCCTAAACATATTTTTTTTAATACTACTGTAAACAAAGAACTACATATTACGTATCTTATAATGAGTCTGTTGCAATAAGATTTTGAGAAGTATTATTTAAAATTATATCACAATGTAGCCACGTTCCGCGGATTCTCCCACGCTGTTTTGAAACTATATTAATAGGTATCGTCACGTAGCAGTATGGGACCATTTGAAAAATTGAATTTAAAAATAAGGTGACAATGCTGACAACTACAGGGACAATTTGGATATACGGAAAACCACAGTTTGTTTCCATTGTGTCGAATATGTATACTCAAACTTTGGTGCGGATACATTGAAGAATATGGAAGTAATTTTAAATATGTAATTTTTAAAATTGATTGGCAACACTCTCAACTGTGGGATCTGGAGTATCACTACGACGTGTTCCAGTATGTAAGTACCAGGTTTGGTGCTGATTCATTCAACGAAATAGACCCAATTTAACACTTATTATTTTTGAAATTGGTTGGCAACACTGACAACTACGGTGCCGGAAGTACCCACGTAAACTATCCAGTACATAATGCACATGCGGGGGCGGACTGGTAACCAAATGGTCAATATGGTAGTGGGTGTTTTGGCGCATATAGACCCCAAGAAACACTTCCAAGTGCCTCTAGCATACTGATCAGGTCTCAAAATACAAAGTATTAAGTAAATGTGGTCCCTTAAAATAATATAAATTTGTTAAAGCAATGTGAACTTACCATTAAACTTTACATGCCCCCCTTCTTGCGATTTGTGAGGATCATCTGCTGAGATTCTTTATAACTTCAGCACTGTTTTTCTGTCGGTAAAACTTAGTAAATTTGATTTTTATATGAACCAGTCTAGTAACTGTGGACTTCGGTCCGTCAGGATTCGCCTTTAGCTGTTAAAATCCACATCCATGTCCCTACCGGAACTCTAATCCGGGCCGGTGTCGTAGGATATGTGTACCCCCAGAGATTTGTACCGGGGGGTACACATATCCTAGGATATGTGTACCCCTATAAATCTCGGAAACGTCAAAGAAAATCAAGCCGCTTTCAACATATTCCATTATGAAATGTAAAATTAATAACAATACAGCATTCAATATGGGGGTACAAACATCCTAGGATACATGTACTTCCTATTGGGTGTTTGTTGTTAGTTTTCCATTCCATAATGAATTGAATTGAAAGCGGCTTGATTTTCTTTGATGTTCGGAGATTTATAGGGGGTACACATATCCTAGGATATGTGTACCCCCCTATTGGGTGTTTTTATTATTAATTTTACATTCCATAGTGGAATGTATTGAAAGCGGCTTGATTTTCTTTGATGTTTCCGAAATTAATAGGAGGTACACATATCCTAAAGCGGCTTGATTTTCTTTGATGTTCGGATATTTATAGGGGGTACAAATATCCTAGGATATATGTACCTCCTATTGGGTGATTTTTGTTAGTAATTTTACATTCCATAATGGAATGTATTGAAAGCGGCTTGATTTTCTTTGATTTTTCCGAGATTTATAAGGGGTACAAATATCCTAGGATATGTGTATCCCCTTATTGGGTGTTTTTTGTTATTAGTTTTCCATGCCATAATGAATTATATTGAAAGCGGCTTGATTTTCTTTGATGTTTCCGAGATTTATAGGGGGGTACACATATCCTACGACACCGGCTCTTTCTGTCGGTCAAAATCTCTAATTTCGGAAGACCGGTAAGACCCAACACTTCTAAGACAAAAGGACTGCCCACCCGGGAATTCGCGGGTTCTCTGCCGGGCTTGTGAACTGTCAGATTTGGTGTACATTAATGCGAATACGTCCAACGGTAATCAATTTGAAATATAGAATCTTTATAAATGGATGACAACTCTGATAATTACTGCTTCTGGGTGTCTGTATGCCCTGTAAAAATACCTAATACACATATGTAATAAATACCTGTAGATTTGTATTAATAAACACATTTCTCTAAGTTGAAGTTTGAAATAATTTGGTAGCCCTGTTAACTGGGGTTCTTGAGGTCGGGGACACCCAAACCTTTCTCTCATTGTGTTGAATGATGTATAAGCAAAGTTTGGAGCAGATATGGTATAGAAGAATTTTTTTTTAATTGGCAGCACTGAGAACTGGGCAAGACGGAATATTTCACATATACCAAAAATATTTGTAATCTTATAGTATCTACAGTTTAATTTATGTTGTATTTCTTCTTAGTTACCTAAATAAAAGTAATTCTTACTTAACTAGACGTTAGCTGTGTTACAAAATACTGACCTAAAAACATGAAATAAAAAAACGAAGGCATTTCTTTCTAATTACAGCACTGAACAGGACAGAAATAGTAAAGGACATTTTTCAAAAATAAAAGTAGAAAAGATCCATTCCCTTTGGTCATCCCTTGAACGCTGTACACGGGAAACACGACATGAAATTTTGGTATGAATTCTCAATATTTATTTATAGCCTTTAGAAATCTAATCCTCAG
This sequence comes from Lepisma saccharinum, assembly GCA_022664845.1. Taxonomy (NCBI): domain Eukaryota; kingdom Metazoa; phylum Arthropoda; class Insecta; order Zygentoma; family Lepismatidae; genus Lepisma; species Lepisma saccharinum. Next base: position 7,041 of record JAGDQP010036194.1, on the reverse strand, counting down.
ACCGCGAAGGGGGGGATTATGATGTTGGAAGGTCTCGGCTAAGGTCTAAGTTGAAGGTGCCATTCCGGCATTTGCCTGGTGTGACAGAGGAAAATACCTGGAAAAACCTCAGTGGGGATAGTCGACCCACTACCCACAAATGCTTTTGTGGCACTAGGGGATGCCGTCTCCACGCAATTGAACTATTTCCACTCCCTGTTCCTTGTGTAAAATTTTCTTTCCTCCTTTCAAGATTTTTTGTTTTCAAGATAAACTTTGAAAGCAAGATATATCTTTCACTTCCAATGATTTGAATTTAATATTGGCCTTTAGGTATCGATGGCTCACGTTTGGATAGCGTAAGGAAAAGGATGTAGAAATGAATCGATTAGGGTCTAGGTTTATGGTATCATTCCGGCATTTGCTTGGTCAGACTAACGACAAAACTCTACAAATACGTAAGTGGGGATGGTTTGTGGCTAGTATCAAAGATAGAGTGGGTCGTGGGTCAAGTGGGTCGGCATGGCTTGACCCCTCACGGCCCACCGACCCACTGACCCTGGCCGGCCTAAATAAATAACGAAAATATATGCACAACCCAAACGGCTGAAGCTAGAAACACGGAATTTGGTATAAATATTAATTTAGGTAAAGGGGATAATACAAAAGTTTGCAAAGGTTACCGTATTGGATCCAAGATGTCAACTTTTTCAACGTTTGGCATTTTTTCCTTTACCTACCCGTTATCATACAAATTTATGCCAAATTTGGTATTTCTAGCTTCAGTGCTTTGGACTGTGCATATACCTGCAATATTTATTTTCGGACGCTTTATTGGATTCAAAGTGGCGACTGTTTCCCAATTTCTTTATCATTTAGTGACCACCTCTTGATAATCAAAATTTGTGCCAACTTTGGTGTTTCTAGCCCTAGCCATTGTGAAATACATTCTAGTCCGCCATATTGGATTCAAGATGGCGACTTCTTGAATATTTTTTTATTATTCTCGTAATCTACGTTTGATGATATTGGCCTTCATTCCAAATTTGGTATTTCTAGCTTCCGTAGTTCGGACTGTGCATATACTATCGGCATTTATTTTAGGACGCCATACTGGATTCACGATGGCGAGTTTTCCAATATTTCTTTTCTGTTTCGTTACCTCCTCATGACAGTCAACATTTATACCACATTTGGTGTCTCTAGCCTCAGCGTCTCAGCTCTGTGTTTTTAGCTTTAGCTGTTTGGCCTAGGAATATTGATGACTAGGTCATTCGACTAGGAGGGCAAAATATCACAAGGGGGTAATTGGAGCAGTTTTTGCTACCATATTTTTTAGTTCTGGTGTGTGCCCTGTTCATACAACAAATTTGGTTTCAATCAGTTTGTAACACTTGGGGTAGTCCCCTTGTGAGTATCATAAAAATCTACGAAATTCGTATAATAAGTAAAAAATGAAATCTCTGCTTTGCCCATTTCGGTGGGTCAGTGGGTCTCGGTGGGTCAAGATGGGTAGTGGATCAAATGTTCATTGACCCACGCCAACTCGAGCCTAGTATCGAACCCAAGACTTCGAGAGTGTAAAAACAACAATTTACTAACTAAACCACGGCCACTCGGTACTCCCAATGTTGTTTAGTAAATGATTTTAAAAACAAGAAAAAAAATGTTTAACTCCCTGAGGAACCCAAGTAAACAGAGAAGTGAATACATTATGTGAAGGAAGCTCCCAACATTAAATTAGTTCTTAAAAATGTGCCAACTATTAGGTAATAAAATATTACGATATAGTGATTTGAAAATAAATAATTCTGTTAAAGCGGTATACTTGCAATGTTAAACTCATTGAGAACCTAAAAGAAGCTTTCAGTTATTCATCATTTCCTTCTTTTGTGAAGGCAAAAGGAGATTAGCATTCTAATGAAAAAATAACATTAAAAATAATTAAACAAGACGAATTCATTTATGACAAATGGAGAAAACAATATGTTGGAGAACATCAAAACATAATTCTTGTCATTCTTAATTTATATTTATTTATGGACCTTGTAGCCAGATAAGCCCATGAGATAAGCCCATCATATTTCCGAGGGATGACATTCTTCGGGAAACACTCTTCCGAGTACAGGGAGGGTTAAGTTAGCGGTCATGGCCTTTTGTCTGGCTATTATATCAACATTAGACTGGTGAAACAGAAACTCTTTGGAGAACCTATGTCAGTTTGGTCGACAGCAGGATTCTAAGCTGCATGCCTTCCCGGTGCCGATCCCAGGTATCAGAAAATATGTTACCAATACATTAAAAGTAGTGCACGTCTGTGAAGCTCTTGTAATCCACAAAGGGTACTTTATTCATAAAAGAATTACAAAAGAAACATTGCATCGAACGTCTAATAGCCCTCCAGTATGTCAAGATCTGTCCTTCAGTTAATAGAAAACAAAAACGAAACAGATGAATCCATGGTGTATTAAACATTTAAACAATGTTCCTAATGTATAAACTAACGTTATATTTTTGTCTTTTAAATATAGCTGTATCTGCATGCATCCCATGTTCTCTGCCGATGAAGGTTTTCGCTACTTTTTACTTCCGAAATTTTGGAACTGTAAAGTAAAAATTCTGAAATTTTTACTTTAACAGTTCAAAGAGATCGCCAGCGTTGGAGTAAAAAGTTTAAGTTTCTTGCTGACAAATTAAGCATATTTTGGACATGAATATATTGTTAATTTTGAGATTCAGTGAGGAAAATAGTTCCAAGATTCCTTCTATATGAATGTTACCGATATGATATAAGGAACTTTTTATCAAACTCTATCACTGAGATATTTCTCGTTTGATTACAAAAGGGCGAAAGATTATCTGAAGTACATAAGAAAAGTACCTAAGATTCAGGTACTAGGTACAGCAAAACGTATCTAGTTACAGGTACTAGCAAGGGCGCCCATTAGGACGGCAAGGGGGCGCTCCCCCCCCACTAGCTTGAGAAAATTATACTATGCAAGATAGAAAAAAAGTAAAATGTTTTTATGCACTTTCTATATTTTATTTTTTATTTACTTTTCTTTTATTTATATATTTATTGTCAACACAACAAGTTTTGTAGCCCAATTAGAGTGTCAATATTTAAAATGCTCATTTACAGACATACAATATTTCTAAATGCGTTCAAAGACGAAGACATATCACATATATCCAATTCGATGGAAGTTCTACACATTTCATTGTAGGTAGTTACATATTCTCCAGATTGGTGATTCCATAATTATATTGTCCTTGCCTTTTTGCAGTGGAAGAGACCAGTGTTGTCTACGCGAGTTTTTAATGACGGGACACGAAACTGTAACAATGATACCAAGTCTGTGCAGTCTAAGCCATTTTGAATTATTTTCATAAGAAACAACAGATCAGAAATGATGCTTCTGATGAACATAAGCATAGTACATTTTCTCTAATGTAGAAACGTTGTTAAATTTTCTTCCCATTCTTATTACAAATGCTAGAAAGTTAAAAGCTTCATTTGTAATATTTTTATGTGGCTGTTAAACGTTAATTTCATATCAAACGTGACACCAGGATTTTCTAACTACTTCGGGCCTACTTATTAATTTAACAATTAAATCTATAAATCGTTTTATTTGTACTGAATTATAACACTTTGTATTAATTGCAAGTTGATTGATAACGCACAAGTTAGTAAAGTTGCCTAAACTATGCTATAGTTTTATAGCATCTTCATGGAATTAAGTTTAGCATATATTTGAGGTCATTCGCAAATAGCACTTTTTAGGTAGATTTCGAAGAAAATATACCTATTGAGATCGGTACAATATATATATATATATGAGCTCCTGCGTAGCCTAGTCGGTAGCGCGCTCGACTTCAGTGCGAGCGGTCCCGGGTTCGATTCCCGGTGGCTAAAAAATTTCGGTGTTGACCCAGCATCGTGAGGACAATTGGGGAGCTGCTGTGAATAAAATACAGTGGCGATCACAGTGAGAGCTTCGGCTCTCCTCTCCCAACCCGTCTAGTCAGCGTGGGAGTAGTAGACCAACTCCTCCCTTCGGGGAGAGGCCTCATCCACTAGTGGATTGAATATGGCTGTGATTTATTTATATATTTATATATTAACACGCTAGCGGCCATAATTTTGAAGATATTTGAACCAAATTTTTATATGTTGTTCCTAGGCTTAATAGCTCGGTTAAGTTTGTTAATGAGCAAAATCGGTCGCCATCTTGGATCCAAAATGGCCGCCGAAACCATTGTTGTATAGAATACACAGCCTAAACCGCTAGGGCTATTGAAATCAAATTTGGCATAAAGGTACAACATCACTTTTTAATTATGAAAATGTTACCTAATGAGTTCAAAGACGCCATCTTGGATCCAAAATGGCGGACCTAAAAATCCATTTTCCACACCGTTTGGGCTAGAGATACGAAATTTGGCATAAAGGTGCATTATGACGAGTAGATTAGGGAAATATCACAACATTTGGGAAAAGTCGCCATCTTGGATCCAAAATGACCGCCCAAAATCGCATTTTGCACACCGTTTGAGCTGGATAAATGAAATTTTACTTGAAGTTGTACTATCACAAGTAGGTCACGACAAAATAAGAAAACTTTCAAAAAGTCGTCAACTTGGATCCAAAATGGCCGCCCCAAAAACCCAATTTCCAAATCATTGAAGGTAGAGAAACGAAATTTTCAATGAAGGTGTATGACCAAGAGTAGGTTACAACAAATGGGGCAAATCTTCCCTTTGGGGGCGCAGCCAACCGTGGGAGGGTGAAGATGTACTCCGTGGTGGTGTAGTGCTGCAGGGAGATTTTGGTTAAGATAAAGGAGGCGCATCCTCTCAAAAGCACTGAAGTTGGGGGGCGAGCCCCGGCTCCCAGCGAAACTTCGAAATCTACCTCAGCCTGTAGGCCTACCCAAAGGGATTTTTCATTATCTGGTGAGAATCTGGTGAGGCCATTATTGAACAAGAGGAATAACAACGTTCCAAGATTCGAGTCTTGCGGGACTCATGACAGTGCTGTATATTCATTATATTTGTGTTCCTTAAATATAATAGACCGCCTGCGATTAGTTAGATAAGAGCACAAGAACCTAATTAAAGATAGAGAGAAGTGATGGTGATTTAATTTACCTAGTAATATATTGTGATTAAGGCCTTTTAAAAGTCAATATAAATCGCATTGACTTGCGCTCCTTTGTCCAACGAGTTTTCAATACAGTCTGTAACAATTATAAGATTCGTTACCGTAGATTTTTGTGAAACAATGCCATATTGCTTAGTTGAGACCTTCAAATGATTAATAATTCATTGATATACAATCAGTTCAGAGAATTTTGGAAAGATTGGTAAGATTGCTATAGGCCTGTGGTTGGTAATTTCTCGTCTGTTGTTTGTTTTAGGTATAGGACAAACTAAAGCAGATGTCCATTTGTTAGGGAAAATACATGCTTTAGTGCCAAGTTGAACGAAATCAATAGGAAATATTTAAATGTATCAATACATACGAGGGTATACCATCAGATCTAACTGTCGTTTTGGATTTTAGATTCTTGACAGCCTTTCCTATTTCGTTCAAATGTATTTGATGAACAGGGAGTATTGAGATTTCTTCGTAACCCCTAGAATTACTATCAAAATTACTGAACGGTTGAGAAGAGGATACAAATACTGATTGGAAATACTGTGCAAACGTATTAGCTATTTCTACATTAGTACACAAATCTGACCTTCAAATTTTAATATATTTGGGGGGAAGATGTTTTGTTTTGTTTTGAATAAATTTCTACAGTTAACCTGGATCATTATTGATATTATTTTCAGAATTTGATATAAAGGGTTTATAGACCAATTTTATGTCTTTCTTGACTTCCCTACGCAGTCGAACAAATTCCTGATAGCAGGGTTCTGAATTTTGTGTTTAGACTTTATATGATAAATAGTTCTAACCTTGAGTTTCCTAATAATGTCTTTAGTAAACCAGCACGGATACTTTGGGACATAGTTTATTTTGCAGGAGACACATTTGACAAATATTTCATAAATAATATTATAAAGTTTACTAAGTCATTAACATTATTATACTCTTTTAAGCATTTCCAATCAATTTCCAGTATACTTATAGATAGGTATAATGTATTTCATGACATGGTTCTTTTTGCGCCCTTAATTTAGTAAATATTGTCATGGTTATCTTGTTGATAGCTTTTAGTAGAAAAACTATCACTTTATCCTTTCCCCCCTCTGAAAACCATAAGATGGGCGCCCATGGGTACTAGGTACTTCAATTGAAATGTACCTAAATATAGGCTTTAGTTACTTCATTCGTACCTAGCTGTACTTAGATACAAAGTACCCTAGGGACTAAACCCAACACTGCTTATATGACTTATGGCCATATTTTTAAACTGCACTATAACATGTTGAATAAAATTTATCAGAATGAAACTTATCAGAATTGATACGAACTTCCAGTATGAAACAACATGAACAAAAGCATTAAGTTGATATTAATGACATTCGTGAAAATAAAGCTTATAGCCTCGATCGAGACGAGAGTCTCTAGAGGTAAGTCTCGGTCTCGTCTCGATGGATAAGTCTCTGTCTTGGTCTCGTCT
>JAGDQP010036193.1:0-15826 GCA_022664845.1 Lepisma saccharinum | reverse complement strand
TTAAGTAGATTAATAACTGTTTCCTTCCCTAGAAATCAAAATATACATAAATTTCATCTTTAGTGTCACAAAGGGCAGAACACAGAAATTAAGGAATTAATATAACATAATACTCCGATTACTGTGTATAATAAATACTGTAAGCTGACATTTTATTTGAACATTGAGTTGATCAAATCGTAATCGCTCTCGTTTTCTGTAAACCTCGCTTGGGGTTCATTAAACGTTGTGATTCAGGGTCAAGTTAAAAAAAAAAACAACATGTACTCTCGTTTTTAGAAGCTCACAAGCTCATTTGGGATGTTAGTCAAATTTATGAACCCAGAAAAACTTTACTAATATTCGAACATCAAAACGGTTTTCTAATAAAAACACAATAAACAAAATATTTCCATAGTAAATACAGCGGTGGAAACATAGATGTCAGGCCAGAGCGGGTGTAAGAATATATTAAAATATATGTCTGTACTGCAAATTCTCAAGTTTTCTCAAATAAATATTAAGGATCGTTTTAGACATTCGAAGGAATACAATGGTGTTAACATCTTAATAAATCTCGTCTCACTAATATGTGTATCTGCTTGGAAGTAAATGTATATCCTTTTAAAACAATATTGAAGTAGAAAACAAATAAGGGCAAGTATGAAATAATATAATGCAATCCATTTACTTCTTTGCAGAATTAAAAGTTATAATTTATAATCTGATAAATTTTGTTTTGCATAGATAAGAAGAATTGTTTTGTTACATAATAAGTAACTTATTTTTCCTCTGTGAGCATACTCAAGTTTCAACGTGAACTTAAATCTCTTCTCGTCCCTCTCTTCTTTCTTTAGTGAAACCATTCTTCATCAAACAACCAAAGGACGTAGTAGCTCTGACCAGCGAGAATATTGAGTTCCAATGTAAAGTTGGTGGAGATCCTATACCGGATGTTCTGTGGAGGCGACAAGGCGGAAACATGCCACTGGGTCGTGTTCATATCTTGGAAGATCGAAGTCTTCGCATCGAGAAAGTAACACCAAGCGACGACGGAATTTATAGCTGTGAAGCCGACAATGCTGTTGGCACCATTACTGCATCTGCTACTTTAACTGTACATTGTAAGTATAGTATTATTTTTTTTTTTCTAAAATGTAGTTCTATCGTATTTTTCCCTACCACTGCATCACCAAGGATGCTGTTTTGGTCTTTAGACAGCTATACTGTCTTTATTGACCAGGGATCTTAGTGGCTTTATATATGTATATGGTCTTTTGCCTGGGATGTGATGCCTTTCATTACATCTAGAGAGGTTTTCTCATATTGTCCTCAGTAAGTTCTCTGGAACCACGAACACGAAACGTAAGTCCAAATATATATATATATAAAATCTTAACAATTAAGATTAAAATTGGTGGATCATAATTAGTCGTGTAGATTGTGATGAAGGTCGGTTGAGTTGTCTAAGGCGTTGAGTTTAGTGGCTTCTACCGCACCAGGAAGAGTGCGAACAATATTAATTAAACTAGACCATCTACCTCACCAGCTGTAAAAGAAACAATAAGATGGCAGAGCTGTATAAGTCCTCACTGCTGGTTTACCACTTGTGTCAGTCACTATTCCAGCTATAAAAAAAGATAATAAAATAATGAAACTGTGAAATTTGATAGATTGAGTGTTTGTACCTATCGTGTAGTAAGATTCTGGAGAGGTATAAGACAAGCTCAACACAATTCAAAAAGACAAGACACTTAGAGAGTAATGCTTATGCAGAAACTTTAAATGACGACTTTAAATTAGGATTCAGGGGAAAAGAGGAAATGAAGAATAAATATTATTAATGAGAACAAGAAAGGAAAAATCCAAGTTTGGGATGAATGAAAACGAGTACATTAATTTCGAGGAACCTCCCATAGCTATTGATTTGAATAAAATCTTCCTAAGTATAATCTCACGATATTCCAACAATATATATAAACAAACATGGAATATTCAAGGAATTTCGAGACCCTTCCATGAAATATTCCGCCTTCCGAAAAAATCAGTAAATATTCTATTTCAATATTTTTAGAATATTGACCGTTAAAATTCGTGAAATATATTTTGATGTATAACATGTCTTCGTCTTACACTTACTCCTCCACTTTGGTCTCAGCATCATGTCTCTGATTCACCGTCACCCTAAAGTCCTCGCTTCGCTCTCGTCTTCATACTGCATCTTGGTCCTGATCCACATGAGAAGATGTAAGAACCATTCTCGTGAGGTTGCATACCTTCGATACCTGTAGAACACTAACGAATAGGCGAATGGTATCAGAAGAAATTCATTTCCTGATTAAATGGAAGCATTCCTTTGGTATCAAAAAATAAATCTTCCACTTCTTTTCGCTCCTCACTGGAAGTTCTATGCAATTACTTACTAATATCCCATTCGTTGAAGCGAGTACAAGCAGCCATAGAAAGTTTGCTCTAGGATCGTTTAGCGGCGTGTATTTGTATATAGCACAAACATATGATTTTTACAATAAAATAAAATGAATATATTATTTAGAGTTGCAAACTAATTATATGATTTTGTCTTACTTTTAGCACCTCCAAGTTTGGCCGCAAGACCTTCCGATAAGATAGTTGAAGTCCATAAAACAGCGTCTCTGGAATGCGCTGCTACGGGAAATCCAAAGCCGTCACTTTTCTGGACACGTGAAGGAAGCCACATTCTGATGTTTCCTGGCACCATACATGGTCGATACTCCATCTTACCAGAAGGCACACTTCGCATAGAGGAAAGCCAGAAAAATGATACAGGTGTGACAAAATATATTAATAAATTAGAACATATTGACTCATGATAGTGAAAATTTAGGAACATTTATCAGTGTTGGATACATATATTTCTTTTTGTTGGATTCAAGGTTTTGGGAGCACTCAGGTTTGGTAGGGAATTTCCGGAATATGTTCTTAAATTTATAGTAACATAATTCTGAAATGCAAATAAGAAATTCAAGGTTCCTCTGGTTTCAATTTTCCTCTTTCCTCTTTCTTCTGAATAATCCAATTCATTCTCAGTTAATCCCTTTTATTTACAATATCATGTTCTTTTATCATGCATCACAATATATACTTTATAGCATGTATTCCAGTTTATAACTATTTACATATATGCTTGTGTGCTTTGAATATTTCTCCTTAATGTTTATAGAAATTTATGTTTCTCTCTGTTTTTCTTTCTTCAGAGTTAATATCGTATTTTCTGTACTTTTACATACTAGACTTTATATCCACCTATCCATTCAGCTCCGAGAAGAAATTTTGTGTTTGTTAAACAGTTCTGAAACATCTTCTAGATTAACACATAATAGATCTGATGTGTTTATAGCTACGTAAATCTACTTGATCTCCTGCATCTTAATATTTTGTGGTGACTAATCTGCGTATTTCCTAGAACAACTAAATGTCCTATTTCATCTTAGTATTATCATTTTAGGAAGCAAGCCAGCTACTACAATTTCCCTATTGATCTATCTATCTGTACACAAATAATATCTTGTAGACTCTTCAAACGGATTCAATTTGAGATATATACTTATATCACACGGATGACCACGAAATGAAATGTTAAATATATCAGATTACTGATAATAATCTTTGCTCCAAAATTCTACAAAATTTAAGGCCAATAGAGCAAAGTTTTCTGGTTAACCCTTTTACTGTTGACTGAATTACGTAAATTTATGAAAGTTTAAACATTTTAAGTGAAACTCCAAGTGACCAACATTAAGTTAAAAACTCTTTGTAATGCCTTTCATCCATTGCAGCCTCAGGATTATAACTGACGTTATTTATAGTTGTAATATGTTGCTATCCCATACACTCTCTTTTTTATGAAGAATAACTACCTTTAATCTTTCACGTTTGTTTAACTAAATTTGCCCCTCGCCCTTTCAGGAAAGTGGAAGCGTACACTGTCCAAAAGTTTCCGAAACAATCCTAAAAAAAAAAATATGCAAACATTTTCAGTATCTTGACTACTGAACAGCTGCCTGAAATTTTTCAGTATCTTGACTAATAAAACCCAGCCAACATTCAGTTTTCAGTGATATTGGGAACAAATGAGAGAAAAGAGAAAGCTAAAACGAGGTATGAATACGAGATGTTCAGTTAGATGTCCAGTGCCGTACTGACTGGATTAAACTGCCAGTTATAAGAAAGGACTAGATAGAAACATTATAGATTGTCTGAAGTGAATTGCCTGAACTCCGAAGATATAAATAAACTGACTTACTCCTACAAATTAGGCTACATTTTAATAAATTTTCTCTTTGCCAATTAAAGATCGAAACCCCATTCACTTACAAAGTTCCCATTTTTGCAAAAACAAGAGATCAATTTAGCGGCCATAAACACTTGATCTAATTTGCATGCGTGATTAAAATAAGAAATCATTTTGTTTATCTGCGCATGTGCACAAAGAACAGAAAACTAAAAATATCCCAGCTCAGCATACGAAAAGTTCCTGGTTTATTCTAGATTTGAAAGAAACAACACTAAACACTGAAAACTCTGTGGAACTTTTCTGGGAAATCCTAGCAATGTTTACAAAACTTTCCTGTGTAAAATTATGATCTTGTGCATACAACTCAGTAGTGGCTTTGAAAGAAAAATACGTAAGAAATCTCAAGGACATCACGCAACGCTGATATTGTTGAGCAGTACTAATTAGAGAGAGACGTAGCAAAAGATAAGGAATCCATTTGTTGATTTGGAAAAGGCATTTGATCGAGTTAACAGAAAAATCGTAATGCAAAGAATGTTGATGGAATGAAGTATAGAATGGAAAGTACCTATAAAGAACCTGTATCTAAATCAGAGAACAAGCTAAAAGTGGGGAAAGCTGTGGGAAATATGGAATGAAAATAAACGTAAATAAAATGAAGGTGGTGGTAATTGGAAGAAACGAACTATAGAAAACATCAAGATGGGAAGAGAAAAATGTAGAACAGGTAGCCAGCTTTAAATATTTGGGTAGTATTATAAAGTGAGGACATGTAAACTAAACTAAACTAGACGAATTATTTCTATCCGAGTTAACTAAATTATTTCTGTTAACTTCTTTATGGAGGTTTATCCTATACAAGAAACTTTAGGCGTGTAAGGGAATTTCTGACAAAATTTCTTCACCATCACAGGTTTATTTTGACTTTGAATCAATATTATATAAAACGTACTTATTTGCAGTATGTCAAATAACAAACGTGAACATTATCAAACAATGTAAAAGCTAAATAAACATTATTTTGCTTTCAGGTTATCTTGTGTGCTCTGCCGTCAGTGAAGCTGGATCAGTGACGCAACGTTTATTCTTCAAAGTTACCTCAGTTGAAGACTTCCCCCCTCCAGTTATTCAGCTGGGTCCAGTAAACCAAACTCTTCCAATCAAATCCATAGCAGTTCTTCCGTGCAAAGCTACAGGAAATCCAGCACCTGTTATTACGTGGTATAAAGATGGCGCTCCTGTTACTGGCTCATCTCTGCGCGTAAATATTACCGAAACGGGAACACTTCAGATAAACAGTAAGTCACAAAACCTTTGAGAATAAACACTGGACTAGTAATACATTTCTGCTCTGTTCCAGATTAGGGCTAGTTCAAATCTGACTCTATCTAGTGACGATATTATACATACAATAATTATATATTTAAGTTTCTGATCTGCAGAGAATATTATTCAAGTTTTCTTTTCTTAAAATCTAAATTTTTACTGTATTGCTCGTCTTATTAAAAAAAAAAGTTTATTGCGGATTTTTCAGTAAATGTCAGATATTTAGAAAGGAGTATGCAGTATGTGGAAGTCCGTAATTTAAAAGGCTACTCCACAGCCAGGAGTAACAACATCTTGGTATATAGTTCACCAGATCCTTAATTCTCTAGGTTTCTATAGTCCTTAATTTATTCCGCATGCAAATGAATTCAACGATATATGCATAAATCATCTTCTCTCGAGAGCAAATATTTATTTATCACTTTATGGACTAGAGATTAGTCATTTCTTTTATTCTGAATACTAACATTTACTTTACGTACTTAGTTACCTTGTTTGTTTTATGATATCTAGACTCTCAACTGGTTACTGGTAATTTTCTTGGTCTCCTAACTCGTTTCTTAAATAATAATTTGCAACTTTCATTTGTGTTCATTTTTGAATGAGGTACTTTTTTCTTCAAGTTCAAGGATTCTAAAAGTATTTTATATTACCACTATTTTTCAAACGATTCAAAGAATACATATCTTTACATACGGGTTTAACGTGTTAATAATATACTTAAAATTACTGCTACATTGACTGAAACTATACTATAACAAGAAATATATAAATGATTCATTGAAATGTTTAGAAATAACAAAAACCGTCAGCGTTCTCTCACATCCGTGTTTCTCGCCGTACAGTGTCAGATTCCTCTCAGGTGCTTAGAAGTTACTTTGCGCATTTGTGTAATCAAATATGGCTTAAGAAAATAAGCAGCTGATTCCTGATTCATATTGCAACACAATTCCATTTTCCCATCTTCTAAATTTCTACTGGAAACACAGCAGACGGTAAAAGCAAGATACCGGTTGAATACAATTAATCCGAAAGAACAGCAGTCATGTTATCTTTCTGGCCTAGTGCACAATCATTTCCCCAGTTTTACTACAGAAAACTACAGTATAACAATTATTACCTATTATTTCACCCATACCAATTAATGGGTTATCAATTAAATACTCTCTGTACTTTATTATAAATCTGGAACTAGGATAAGGTCATTGTAAACGACAAACATTGAGGAAGGAAACCTTACAAACCTTTCCCTTCAGAATATTGTTCGTGAACGTTAAGCGCGTTTTACGAGAATGTAGTTCTGCTTGGGGTTGTTAAAAGATGGTTCAAAATTTGCATGCAGCACGAAATGACGCTCTTAGAAAGAGATAATTTGTGTTAGCTTTTCATTTGGAAACTATTGATGACGTGACTTCCGAAGTCTATAAGCAAAATTAAAAATTTAATTTTCATTTAGTGGTGAAAATTCGAATGTGCCACTTTATTCCTTGCAAGGCGCTAGTTAAAAAACGTGAACAGTCACTACAAAACAGTATATATATAAATGTATAAACAGTGTTACCTAGGTCCATTGTTATTATGACCATCTTTTAGTCATCTTTATATAAATATTTAGTAAAACCACGGTTTTAGTAACAATTTATTTGTTAATCTTTTCAGATCTTCAAAAATCAGACTCAGGGTTATATACTTGCGTGGCTTCATCAAGGAGTGGGAAGACAACATGGAGCGCTGCCTTGCGTTTGGAGGTACCTACAAACCCCAACATTGCCTTCTTTCGGGCTCCGGAACCGTCCACTTTTCCAGGACCACCAACACAACCTCTTATATATAATAGAACAGATACCAGTGTAACTTTAACCTGGAGTCGCAATACTAAAATAGGTTCGTCGTCGCTTCTAGGTTATCAAGTGGAAGTTTTTGGAAAGGATCCTGATGGTAGTCATGCTACTGGATGGGTTATTGTCGCTCGAAGAGTAACTGATATTGTTTATACACAATATCATCTCCGACCTGGGACCACATACATTTTTTTAATTCGGGCAGAGAATTCCCATGGACTGTCACTGCCTAGTCCGTTATCTGAGTCTGTAACTACTCTTGTTTCTGGTGGAGGAGGTATCAGTGACCTTGAAGAGGCTCGTGCAAAACTCAGTGGTCATGTTGTAGAGTTGAGAGATGCTCAACCAATTAACTCAACGGCTGTAAAACTTGTTTGGGAAGTAAGTAAACACTGATTTAGTTATTCATCATGTTCCTTACTGTTCCTTTCATTCATTTCATTTTCTTCCTTCTATTTTTCATTCATTCTCCATTCTCTTTCTTTCCCTTTTCCTTCCAATCTTCACTTCTTTTTCTTTCTTATTCAACCCCCTTCTCATTATTTTCCCTATTCTTCTCGTCTTTTCCTTGTTTTCTTTATTTAACTTGATTCATTACCTTCTTTCCTTTTTCTTCGTTTCTTTACTTGCTCTTTTAATTCTTGTTCCATCTCTTTTTGTCCAGAGGACATTCAATGCAGTATTATATAAGATACGTTAAGTTTGATAAAGGTAAATAACATGATTATAATACAATAGAATAACATTACATGAAAATATTAATACAATGTATTAAGACGTGTAACAAACTAAAGGTTATTTGATTCTTCTAAAGTTATTTCTGCTTCTGTCAATACAATATGTACAAAATAATTTACCACTGGTTTGAAATCTAAATAATTCTTTCAGTATTTTACATCATTAAACCATTTTACAGCGGTGTTCCGGTTGCATTGATTAAAGCGTGAATTCACTTTGCCATGACTTAAATTACAATTTCGTCATTTAAGTAAATTCTTCATCTTACTAGTTAATCAGACTGATCGCCACCGTTTAATTTGTTCCTCTAAAACGGTGCGCAATACATACGTTATGCCCCTGCTACTACCTGACCACTATAACACAAAATGTCTTTTTTGGATAAAATTTCATTATAATGGTTTCTTATAAACATTAAAGTATTAAAAATTTCATAAAAGTGGATAGGAATTACATGAATACGCCGCATTAATATTCTTTCTAAACTTCATTTCAGATTTTGAATTCAGACTACGTAGAAGGATTTTATATTTACTCGCGTCCAGTGTCTTCCCCACCGAATTCCTACAACATGTTAACAGTTCTTCACTCTGGTGCCTCTGGATTTCTCGTGACTGATCTTCTTAAATACACAATCTATGAGTTTTTTCTGGTGCCTTTTTACAAGACAGTTGACGGAAGACCTTCCAATACAAGGAAAGCTCATACTCCGGAAGATGGTATGTATACTCTGAACACTAGTAGCTGTATTGGAAGAACTTTTAAATACAAGGTAAATCAACAGGTTATTGATATATTTAAGGGTTGTTGGGAGAGGAACACAGTAGGAACTCATGGTCTGCAAAGGAGATGGCTCAGTGCAAGCAGTTGAAAATAAAGAACAATATTAAGTACAAAATACTAAGGAAGGATGTACACTGTTTGACAAGTAAACAGAGTTTACACGAAAGTAAAATAAAATCCTAATTTATACAAATTAAGCAAGCAAACGAAAATTGTTAAATAAACAAAAATTATTTGAATTGAATTGAATTTAGTTTTAAGGTCTTTAGGGAAGTTTGGCCCAGACCGGCAAACAAAGATTATTTAAGCTCACTAAATATACCAAATTGGTATTAAGCTGATAATAGTATAGCGACACAATACCTGCATTGATTACTGTAGTCTTCAATTCGAGTTATGTTTCTAATACATTTATTAAATCCATGTAATACTTATTACATGGCTAAGTAATAAAAGCGAAGCAAATACCTACCATTACAGCAACGCGAAACGAAACGCCACACTCGCATTCAGAAGCAAAAAGCGAGAATACTTGACGCAGAAGATTAAGGAGATAGAGGAAAACGGCAAGACAAATAACATACAAGATCTATACAAAGGAAGAAACTCGTTAAGAAAAGGTTATTAGCTGAGGTTAGGAATGGTTAAAAATGAACGTGGAGATCTTCAGTTGGATCCGACTAAAACCATCGAAGAAGTGAAAATGTAATAATAAAAAAAATCGACAAACTTCTTAATGTACACAGCTTGGAACAAACAGAGGAATTGAAATCTATAATGCAGAACTGTGGATACCCAAAACTAGCGAGATCGAGATCGAAATGTCGATAAATTTCACAGACTGATTCTTCCAGAAGTTTATCATCGTTAGATTTCATTTCAATTGTTCACGACTAACTTCTGTATTAACGATATCAAAGTCGAAAGAATAAACTGTATTATTTTCAAATGTACGAATGTGATGAATATTTATCATGAACTGAGAAGGTTTTCAAATCATTAAACATAATTTTAAAATTCGTTCAGTATTATTGAAAACACAAGTTAGTGCTCTGTTTGGTGTAAGTAACAAACTCATTGAAAGTATAATGTGTAAATCTGCAAATAATGCGTACCAAACATAGAAATACTATTTCATAAATTGAACAATGCCGGTCAGCTTCAGACAAGATTTTCTAATAAAAATCATGCTCTTACTTCGCACATTCATTTATCAGTGATAATCAACCGCAACACACTTATCAGATACATCTATCTGAACTACAAATCTTTTATTATGTTCTCACACCTTTAATACATTATCGTTTTCATACTCCTCTTTCAATTTTACCAAAGTCAAATTTTGTTCTATACTGCCAACTAAGTGCATTTTCGGACTGATCTTATAAACATATATAAAATTTCCGAAGTAATTGAACAACCCAAAGAGTTTTTGACAAATTTTAGGTTACAAGGAGAATTTATAAACTCTGAGCTATGGACTTCTCTATTTTAATGTTTTGACAGACAACTACAAATTCCAAGTGAACCATTTTCCTCTTAAAAAGAAAAATATTTTCAGGGGACAATGTCAACACATTGTCGATAAAGTCGATCAAAAAACTTTAAAGTACTCTCCTTTTTTCTACTATTTTTGGATACGGTGTCTTCAAACTAAACTTTTACTACAGTTATTCTCAACCTGGTGTATTTCGGCACACCTGTTGAAACGTCGTGAATTGTTAAGTATGTCGTAGAACTTCTGAGAATGTGGTTTTGCTAGCAAAAAAAATCAAATAATTTCATTCAATATTTATTTTGAAAACAGGAACAGGACAAGCTTAGTGCCCGGAAGACCCAGTCGCGAGCCTTTTGTGATAAACGCGGTTTAAATACTTTGTGGACCTCTGCTTACTCCAAATGGTTCTGATGGATTTGTTTTGACAGAATACTCAACTAGTTTAAATCCAATCTGGAAGCCTCTTAAATGAGCAAGGAGTTTCTGGAGTTATGATAGTCATATATTTCTTCGAATCATCATCAAATTTAATTATGTTGTATACCAAGCAGAGATCTAATTTTGAAAGAATGATCATCCTGGTATACAATACATTTCCTTATATTTGGCGAAAAAAATCTAGCATTCACTGATTAATAGTTCAGATGAATATAATTAGCTATTACGACGTGGCTATCACCCTTATTCTTCACTAAACAGTTGGATGCGTAATCAGCATACTCAGTTTCTTGCAGTATATCTTGAACAATCATTTCGATGAGGTCATCAGAATATTTTTAATTGTTTTATTAATACCGAAAAAAGTATTTTGCTAGTACCAGGATTGGTGTTTCCTTGAAAAGCTTTTCTTCAAGACATAAACTTGTCAGCAATTTGACGGAAGCTCCTTACTCTAAATGTATTGGTTTCTTGTCGTGTTCAATTTTTACATTAACGAAAACTGCAACTTTATCTCTTAACGCTGATGGTATTATGTGTAAGCGTCGATTAGTCACTGATTTACGATTGAGGAATACAGGAAAATAAAGTATTTTGTCAATTTTCCTTGAGTTTTACAGAAAAGCGGTATAGAAGTCCTCAGTCAACATTAGATATAAAGACCATCAAATGAAGAGTTACCTGTAACAGACAGACCATTCATATTTCCTTCATACACGATAACTTGTTAGAAAGGCCCTTCAAAGAGAAGAGAGATGGAACTCTTATCTCAGTTTGACCAACAATGATAAAACATATTTTTCCCTGTGGTCATTTATTGCTACTGCGTCTATTAATATGTTTGCGAACCCGAAATTATCTTGAAAAGCTTTCTGACTTTACCACAGTTCATTATAATGCATTTTATCGTTCTCAGTTACATTGTAATATTGTAATAGTACTGACAATGTAAAATTAAAATTGAATCTGCAAGCAGGGGTTTTATACAGTAACTGAAATAAAATAATATGAATTTTATTGAATGCGTGATTCCTTACCTGATTTTAGCCTGTAAATTATTCAGAACTCCATTTTAATTGCAATTTATACTTGAGTCCTTGATTCCTCTGTGGGTTTATACTGTGGTGCTTTATAATACTTTTGTTGATGATCTTACAATATTATCGTTCTTACAGTGCCATCCGAGCCACCGTCTCAGCTAGAAGCTCTATTGCTCAATGCTACCGCAGTATATCTAAAATGGAAACCGCCAGTGCCGGGTTCGCATAATGGCATTCTAAGAGGATATCAAGTGAGTAAACATTTTGCTGTATATTATTATCAAGCTTAGATAAACTTCTTAATGTTATGAGAAAATACTATAATATAATTGAAAGAACTTAATTACTTTGTTTGCTAGGTAAAATACAGTCTTAAAATACATAATTTTAGGGATTTAAGTATAAAATTTAATCTAGAAAATAGTCTGACTGAGGAATGATATAAGGTTCCATTATTTTTTCTACAAAATAATTTAATTAGGAAACACTCTCTAATGTAGTGACAAGTGAATCTTATTATAACAATCAAATAAATTATCTTGTAACTAAAATTACAAGATAATGGTAATGTACTAGTAATTTGAATATATTCTAATTATTTAGATCTTTCTATGTTACATTAAACCTTTAAGCATTGTTTAAAACGATTTCCATGATTCAGAAGATAACTGTTTTTAAATTGGCGAATTTGTTTTTGAAAAGTATATATCTACATGAAATAATCTCGCTTATAATTACTTTACTTCTGAAGTAAATCAGGAAAAGAAAATCATGTAGCTTCCCGAAGGGAATACGTAATTTTCCTCATTATATTACGGTGGATGTAACCTTACTGGGCTTAATTAAAGAGGTTTGTATTTTTACAGCTATAAGCAAGCTGTCCCACAAGAGGATGCATTTTCTGTACCTTAACTGAATCGTATGTTGGTCTAGTGAAACATATAGTATCGTTTTTCCCTTGCTAATATTCCACAAAGACAATTTATTACACCCTTTATTCACGCATATTTATATTTCTCTGATAAGGTAAATCTATATCTCAATCTACCAATTCATCTTTTTACAGATAACAATAAGTGGTAATGGATCCCGCATCTTAGCTAATCTGACTGTGAATGCAACTACGCAGTCACTGTTGCTCACTAATTTAACATCTGGCCAAACCTACATCATCCAAGCATCTGCATTTACAAAAGTAGGATTAGGTCCAGCCACGCCAGCTGCATCATTTCATATGGATCCATCACGTCTTCATGATCAACGTATCCAACCAGGTGTCACCATAGATCCTGACATTGGAGACTTCGTCACTGAGACGTGGTTCATTGCTTTAATCGGGAGTATGGTCTCCGTCATGTTACTTCTATTTGTTTCCATGTTATATGTTCGTCGTCATCAACTTAAAAAGAAGACTATTAACACATTATATGGTAAGTACTGCAAAATTAATCATTATTAACGGTAGTTTCCAGAAAACCTTAACTTCAATATACCTTTCCGAAATGAAACATCAAAATTCAATAAATATTTATGTTAATTTAATTAAGATGGACTTCAAATGAAAACGTATTAAGTTTTTGATTTTTTAATTTACTGTAAATTCTCATTCATGGATAAAAGATGAAAGAATCTTCACTTGAAATGTTAGTATAATATTCGATTACAGCCAATCAATACTCATTACTTAGCAAATTATCAAAGATGGAACCTCTATATTTAGTAAAATATACAATGCTTTTAGAAAGACGCTGAATAAATTGAATGGGTGAGATGCAGAAGGAAAGCATTCCATCTGACGTTAGTTTTGGAAAACTAAAAAGAGAACTGTTTTGCAGTTAAACTAACGGTCAAAACCAATAATCTATAAGTACAAAGTTATGCCAAGAGACTAAAGAACATTGCGTAATTATAAGTTTGACCATTAGTTTAACTATAAACAGTTTTCTTTTTAGTTTTCCAAAACTAACGTCAGATGGAATCATTTTCTTCTGCATCTCACTCATTCAATTCCAGTGAATGAAATTTGCTTATCCTGGCGAACTTCACAATCTCCTTGCCTTTGTGTCGTACGGTTATTACTGTACGTTTCGTAATAATCCTAGTTTCTTCGTCTAAAGTAGGAACATCACAAATATGGTAGAAGAATCGTAAAGACAGAGAGAGAAAGTGAAAAATTGTTACAGAAAGATAAAGAAATATACAGAAAATATTATAGAGGAGAAGAGGAAATAGTAAGAAAAGATTACATAGGAAATAAAAAGTTTAAAATTATTATAAACAAAAATGTGAACATTGTAGACAAAATAGAGAAAATGCAACAACGCATACGAAATTGATTCCTATGTTGCCAGCGAATTCAAGTTTAAACTTTTAATAACTGGATTTAAAAAAATAATTGGGGAATGTCCAGGATGATATAACATATGTGGGCGTTAATGTAGTAACACGGAATTAGAAATGTAGTCAATTGGTTCACTTCATGTATGTTGTATGATCTGGAACATTACGTATTTATGATTTTCTCAATATAGTTGATGAAAGTTTAACGTTGCATATATGGTAGCACTTAGATGTCAGTTACAATTCTGTGTACTGTTTTGCTGTTTGTTTTACAGTTTTCTCTATTTCCTCTATAATAATTGTTTCTAGTTTTTCTGTCTTCTTACTTCTGGTTTTTCTACTACATTTTTGAAGTTTGTATTGAAACTGCAACGACACAAATATAAGGTAACTAGTTCGCTAAAGTAAGTAAATATTTAATACAGTCGCCCGCGCAAGCTTGATGATTTTTAAGATGAATTGTAAAATATTTAATTACTATATACAGTGTTCATATTAGTTCCTATAATTTTTATGAACTACATTTATATAAATTTGTGAAGATTGTACCTATTCCACCTGGTTCTCAGGGTCTAGTGGTTATGGTTATGGGTTTCGGATCATTTCGGACAGTATCGCTGGCATCGTTTACGTTTTCCAGGATTTCGCCGAGTTGGCTGTGGTACCTAATATAAAAACCTTCTTCATATCATCGGAAGAGAATATGTTTGCCAAAATTAGTTTCTATAGTAACGGGTCCATGGCACAATCTGCCTCCTGAAATAATTTAAATGAAAGTACTTTATTTAACAGATTACTATTTTAAGAAATTAAATTCAAAACACTACTATTAGAAAGCACAGTTGTTAGTCGAAGACTAAGGAATAAATTTTTTACACTAGACTTAATAAATTATATATTTTTTCCTAGAACATAAAGTACATTTTTGCATTAGATTTTGTAGTAATCTCAATATTTGTTAATAAGTTTTTCAATTCTTTATAACCTTTAGATGTCTATGGTTCAGACCAGGATAGTGTAGGGGAAAGGATGCGGCAATGAGTTGTCCAGGGCCTAAGCTGAAGGTACCACCCCGGTATTTGTCTGGTATGGCAGAGAATAAAACCTAGATAAACATCAGTCAGTGTTCTCGGCCGCCTTTATGGAACCCAAGACCTTCCGAATGCGAAGTCAACGCTCCACTAAATGATTATATTGATATCTCTTTTCATTTTGCAGAAACTCGCTCTCCAGGTGTAACTCCACTGGATGTTAAAAAACAAGATTCATTCTGGATTGAAAACCGATGGAGGAATTCGCAAAGTGACAAGGAGTCTAATCTGTCCGAAACCAAACTCCTCAATTGTGCTCCCAGTAACTCTAGTTGTGGTGGAGGGTCAGATTATGCGGAAGTCGATGCACACACGTTAACAACTTTCCAGAGTCTTAGAGGAGGTGGAGGAACTTCCGGTGAGGAAGGATCTACAGGAGGTGATGAAGGAACTGCACCGTATGCTACTACCACACTAGTTAGCACCCCGAAGTCTAGAATTAATAATTTGGTAAGTTCACGAATAAGCCATGTAAT
>JAGDQP010036192.1:0-19173 GCA_022664845.1 Lepisma saccharinum | reverse complement strand
TGGCTCCACGGTGCTCGGTTAATTATAATATGCATGTATGTATTTATTTACTTACATACTATTTACAGCTTGACAAGCTAATATAGAACGGTAGGAATACATAAAAGTAAAGGAAAGAATAAATAACAATGTACTTTCAGTAAAATTATGACTGTTTTAAAAAATGAAACAAATACGAGTGAAATATAGCAAGGAAGATAAATGTCAGCAATATGTCTCAAATACTAATTCATTGATTCAAAATCGACCCCAAATGTTGTTCAGTGGCACGTTAACATTATTTTAGTTACTGTTATCTTGTACAAAGATTGGGTTTAACTAGTGAGAAGATCATTTCTTTAAGTTTTGATCAAGAGGTGTCAGGTATGCGGTGTGTATCATTAATTGTAAATGTTTTCATAATTATTTGTTTAAATTTAAACTTTTGTTCGCATTTGAATTTGTAAATTACATAAATTTTATTTTAGTATCCTTCCAAAGGAATCGTTCCTTATTAATACAGTTAATAAAGAAAATAATTAGATTCCACATAGTAAATTTTAAGATTTTATTGAGGTAGAATAGTTGCAGAGAAAGAAGACTGTCTCCTAGAGTCCAAACGATGACGTAATTCGCGCCTCAACCAATGGGCACTGTTCTCCGCGTAACACTCGTAAGGGCTCCCCCTGCATCAGCTCTTCGTTTATAACTGATACTGGAACTAAAATAACTTTATGTAAATAGAGATGCAACATTATGTATTTAAGCGTTTAATATATCTGTCCATAAATGATTTGTTGTGTATTTTGCGATTCTGGTATGGAAAAAACATTTATCCTTGCTTTTGCCAGAATATTTGATTACATTTTAAACACGAGAACAGGTGGAAAAGTCAGGGAGAGTTAACAACAGTGGTCACTCCTGTTCTTCTGCTATCTTCGTTCACTCTAGGATTGTGCACGCCGAGGTCCCATATACACAATGTTATAAGTTAGGCCTAACGCCAGTTAAGCGCATATGGGGCAACGCGTTCACAAAAGAAATGTGAACGTGAAACAAATTGGATAGTACCCAAAACTTGATAAAGGAACTGTAGACTTATGCCTCAGTGTAAGAATTTAAAATATGATATATTTTTAAATCTCTCGATAAGAAACATAATATGAGACGAAAATATAATAATAATACAATTCTAAAATAGTTGGCAGTTCACGTGATCCTGTGAACGTCGAAACGCGACGTCACTGCCATTCTTCGCGCAAGCATGGCATGCCTCTGATGAACAGTGAACATCAATGAATATCTGATATCCTTAGAGGGGAAAATAGTTTCAATAATGAAGAACTACAAAGTAAGTAAGTTTTGAAGTAGGGCTGTCAAAAGTATCGATATAC
Source organism: Lepisma saccharinum (assembly GCA_022664845.1). Classification (NCBI taxonomy): domain Eukaryota; kingdom Metazoa; phylum Arthropoda; class Insecta; order Zygentoma; family Lepismatidae; genus Lepisma; species Lepisma saccharinum. Next base: position 17,800 of record JAGDQP010036192.1, on the reverse strand, counting down.
CGAAATCGGCATCGGTATTTCGGAATACCGAAAATTCGGTATCACCCATACCGAAATATCGATATACCGATAATATCGAAATATCGATATACCGAACAGTATAACATACCTAACAATATCGGAATATTGAAATACTGAAGTCCTCTGAAATTCTGAAAAAAAAAATGATACTAATGAGTAATAACTTATATAGAGGAAGTAGCATGGCAGAGCTGAAACCACATCAGTTCTGGTGACCCGGACATACGTAATCCGGTCTAAAACTTGACCCAGTCTGAGACCTTAATGAGCTCCAGTTTCGTAATTTTCGTGCTCTAGAGGTAACACCTCCGGTTTCGGTCACCCCTCAAACGCAAGGAAATAATCAAATGCTCTACTTTGTCTTTCGGGTGACGAGAACTAAATCGGGTCAGGCCGGGTCCCAACCATAGACCCGCTCCAAAACTTGACCTACTGTGCTATAATCACAATCATTCCTGTGTTGGGAGTAGGTATGACCAAACGGATCGAGATATCGGATATCAGGAACTGCGAATATCCGGATCCGGGGAGAGAGGGAAAACCGAATTATAGAAAAAGAGAAGAAATTGCTGGGTTATACATGAATTGCAAGAGTAGTACCATTAAAACCAGTCATATATGTTACTAATATATATAAGGTCTATATTAGAGTGACAAAATTAAACAAATAATCGACAGCACCTGCATATCTCTTCAAACCCCACCCTCCTCCATCGCCAAAAGTGACTACCATTTGCTTTGTGGCGTGGTTATCAGTGACATGCAATAAATATTGCGCTATTAAAAGGAAAGAACAAAAAACATGTCCTCCTCCCTTCCCTTTAAACATGCAGCGTGGTAACAAAAACAACAAAAAAAAAACGAAACTCTTTTTCCAGATTACGTAATTTGCTTTTGAGAAATAAAGCATGTACTTTTGAGAAAATAACGGAAGTTAAAAAATGTCCCTATCAATTAACTTAGGACAAAATACAATAACAATCAACTACACAACTATCCCTAGAAAATATATTTTCCGAGTTTCCTATACATTGAATTAAATTAGCTTTATTTATGGTAAATACTATGAACGGCCCAGGCCAATAACTTCCCCATGCTCTGCCTACCTTATCCCTGCCTCTCTCTCTCTCTCTCTTTCCCTCTCTTCTCTTCTTTTCTTTCCGTCTCTCCCTCCCTCTCCGATAGAGAAGGAAGAAGAAGGGAAGGGAAAGAGACAAAGAGCTGCTTCTCTCTCCTCCCCTCTCTCTCTCACCGAGCAAGCGTAGCTTAGTAGTAGAGCGTTGGCGTAGGATTCGGGAGGTTGTGGGTTCGATACTAGCGGTCGACCATCCTAACTGAAATTTTTCCAGGGATTTTTCTGTCACACCAGGCAAACGTCGAGGTGGCACCTTCAACATAGGCCCTGGCCAACACCTTCCTGCATTCTTTCCCCTCCTCTATCCCGGCCTGAGCCTTAGATGCCTAAAGGCCATAAATAAAGTTCAAAAAATTAATTCTCACTCTCTCTCTCCTTTCTTTCTTTTTTTTGGCTCAGGCCGGGATGAGGTAGGCAGAGGTTGGGGAAGGTATTGGCTAGGGCCTTTCATACTTTACCATCGCAACACCGCAGTTTCAGATGCATCATAATAACGAAATCTGAATTCTTGGTCTTTGAATCTGCGAATGAAATCGGACGAATCCATTGGACCGGATATCCGAAACCCCGAAGATCTGGCCATCCTTCCTCAACAGTTTTCGAATTACATCAAAATGTTGCTGAAATGCATTTTTCTGCTGGCTTTTATCCCATCCTCAAAACTGCCGCTGCGTTATTGACTTTGTTAATTGACTCCACGTGAAGTTAGCAAAGCAACGGTGTTTTCATTATCAGGAAAGGCCCAAACAGTACCTGATTAGAGCGGGCCACAGTGGATCAATGGGGCGATCCAGGTGGTCGTGCTCGCTAGTGCGGTAGTCTGGCAACCCAAGGATCGTGCGTTCGAATCCCACATCGGGCATGGATGTGATTTTAACTGTGGTGTCAGTAGTTGGTGATGCAAGAACAAATACACACAAGTATAATACAAGTGAAAACAAGTGGAACAAGTAATAATAAGAACCCGCTTAGGGTAAACACATTTAAAAAAAAAATGTCTAGAGCGCTCACTTCTGGTGCTTGGGTTCGTTGGTTCAAACCCTGCTCGTGTGGGCTTTGTGGTGAACAAACACCGTGAGCGTGGGTTTTCTCGCGGTTCTCCCGTTTCCTTCCACTTTTTCATTCCATCACCATCCATCTAGTCTGAGCCTAGGTTGCCTAAAGGCATTGAAAATTAAATTCAAAGTATCTGATTAAAGCATAATAATTTATCAAGATGCGTGCTCTTTCTTGATTTTGAAATAAGTATGTGCGTTAATGTAAATTATTTAATGTTTATTATCAGTATAGTATTCTGTAATATGAATAATAAGCTTTGTCTTTCTCATGTCAATCTTTTTTATTTTTCTTATTTGAGATCGCCAACATTTCATTGCTTATCTCTCGTGTAAATATACACTATATTATTACACTGGCAAGGTTGAAAGACTGACATTTGCACTTATTTGCTGCCGGGTGGTTGTCAATGTTTCTGTATTGATGTCAGTGTTTACCTAACACAAGGTTCTTGTGAAAATGTAGATAACCCTAAATGTAGATAATTACGCCCAAAATTACACTATTTTTGCTTATTAATCGGAATTTCCGGGTGGGGGTCCAGGTCCATACTGAAAGTCGGTATGAACATGTCATAACATCCCTATTTTGAGGTCAACATATTGTACGATGTACACGTTTTTTTATTTTCTTAGGACCGATATCAATTATCTAAAGCCGAAAGGCACGGGATTAGAATCATCACTAGGGACGTAGGTTAGGGGTTGCTTTCGGTTAATTTCTCCAGGTTTCCTTCAGTTTGAACGAGCCTAAAATCAAGTCAGGATATCTTTCTTTCCCATACGCATTAAAATCAGTTTTTAGCTTCGGATGTTTTAAAACCTTTAAAAAGCAAGATAGTTTTTCTGTTATCTGATATCATCTCATATTATCTGTCACGTGATTTTGATACAAGTTGAACCGAACTTTCGTAGCTTAGTTGGTAGAGCATTAGATTAGCAATCGGAAGGTTCTGGGAACGATCTCAGCGGCCGCGTACTCTGACTGAGATTTTCCAGGTTTTGCCTCAGTCACACCAGTAAAATGTTGGGATGGTACCTACAAATTGGTACCTCCATATTGAATTGAGCCTTGTTTCCTACAGCGACCACGTAGTTATTAAAGGTTTTCTCTCGAATTTGTTTGAATGACACCAATGAATTATTGAATTAGTACACTACAAGCTCCAACCCTATTCAAATCTTAGTTCTCCATGGTTATTGAAAAATAGACCCGAATTTCACAGCAAAATTAGAAAACAGAATTACACGTACCTCCCAACCACTTTCGTGCCAGTTGCTACTTACCAAGGTTAGTGGGCTACTTGCACAATGAAATTCAGCAGGTTTTCGAGTTGACTGCTAGATAGTATTCAATAACTGCTAGCAGGCGGGAATAATCGGAATCAAAGAAACCGTGGGGGAAATTCGAAAATGAGACGTTTGGGCATAGACCTCATCATAGATTATTATGAGGTATATGATTTGGGCTTTATTAGTTGCTGGGAATTATTACCGCCTCTTAGTCCTACTTTAGGTTGGGACGGACAGATGGTGGTCTCTCGCACACGTTATCAGTAAGAACCAAAATTTTAGGAATCCTAAAATTAGTTTTAGATTTTATAGAAATGTGAAATAGATATTTTTAGGATTCTGTATGCTCAATACCAAAACAATCCATATATTTAATTTGAAACTAATATAAAAGTACATGTAAATTGTAATATTTACCATCGATTTTTTGATAATTTGCTGCGAGGAAGAAAAAAACTTAAGAGGTTTATTTTTTGAAACTAGTTTGATTGTTTTCCTATTATTATTGTTTATACTCATTAAAACAATTTATATGTTTTCCGAGTCTCATGTTTACTCTTCTCGTAACAAATTCAAAATCTAAAGCTTTGATTGACTGTTTTTGGTTTTCAAATAATTTGAAAATCCTGATAATTTGAGACGAACTTTAAGGATTGTTCCAGAACTGTGGTAATTTCTTTCCTTGGCGGCCTAGTTTTGACATCTTTTATTTTATTTATTTATTTTGTCTGTCTGTAACGAAGGATAGCTAGCGCCTAGCAGGTATCAGGAAACTAACTTCAAATGTTTCTGGATTTATCCGGTCGTTCTCAACGTGTCTAGGCTACAACTTAATAGTATTTATCACTCCATGCTCATAGTCTCTAACCCAGGCTAAAGCCTGAACGAAAACAGGTTGAAAGGAAATGACTTCGGATTCGAGTTCATCGATATTGTTTCGCTCAGTCGTTTTCAATGTGATAACTTCACAAGCACGCTTTACGATTCAGAAATTACGGTTTATGTATCCTTCTTTTATTCTGGTGAGGGTGCAACTATCTCTTAACTTTTCATTTTGAGTTCAGTGATCTCGGTATATAAAGTCGTTACTAATTTGGTGAGGCTGCAACCTTTTCTTACGGAACTTTTGTACTATGTGAACGTTTGTGAAATTGAACGAACATGCTCGGTATTTTAAAGAATTGGTTTACTTGTGATGGTAATTTACCCCATGAGGCAATTTCGGTGGGCCTCCGGTGGCCCACCAACCATGAAGGCGGGCCACCGGAGGCCCACCGAATTATCCTCATAGGGTATTTTTTTATATTTTTGTCACAGTGTATCTTCTAAATTACCAGCAATAATGGTATACTTCGCTTATGAATCTTAAATGCAATTAGCCTATAAATTACAATATTAAAGTTCTAAAACAAGGGCAAATTATTAAAACTTAAAATTTCAATTTACATTTTCGCAAATCATATTCCTTTTATTTAACTCATGCCTGACTTTTCTCCAAAGAACTAAATAAAAGGACCAGCACCACTTTGAAACCACTTACACATTTTATATATGTTAACAGCAAACTATAAACGTGTTTTATACATGTTTACTGTACAGCGTAAAACTGTACTGTACAGTTTTTCCACAAAGAAAGTAGACAATGTATCCTAATATCTACACTAGAATGTCGAAAAATATTCCGTCCTTCTCAAGCAAAAAGGATTTTTAAAAATCGACTTTATCACAGTCGATTTTTATCATCATTTTCCTGTCCAAGATTTTGGTTGGGGATTGGGTTGGGCACAGGCGGGTTACTATGCGATTCTTGGAACATTATACTCCTGTTCCCAAACGCACTTCTTTGCGTTGCTGAGACTAAACCACGACATGAAATGTTATTTCCTAAATATGTAACCACCTTCAGACAATTCCTAAAAAAAATATCCCTTAAATGTTTTGGGGATAAAAATTACAGTTTTTCATATTTGAAGAGGATGGGAGCAGACCTGAATAACAATAATTTTCGAAGATTGTTTTTCCTGTTTTGTCTCCCGCCAAACGCAACAATTGACGCCTATATCCGATGCAAAATCACACTTTCTATTTTTTCGACCCAGTCTAATATATATCGAGCTAGAATTTTCAATATGACAGTATTAATAACTTATTATATATTCTAAATCAATTTTGTGGTTCTTAGTTAAATTGTAATAAATTTGTCTCTTCCCTAACAGTTTCAGAAAGGGCAGTAAATGTTTCATACATTCCTAATTTCTATTTATTTATTTTTTAATTGTTTTCACAACTGGTGATTTATACCTGCCTGGAATACTAACAACTCCTGATGATATATCCATCAGTGAATTTAAAGATCTGTAATATGCTCAGTCAGAGTGTTAATTAATCATTGAATAGTCACAACAGATTCGTACAAAATTTAGCTAGTTATTGTTTCCAAATAAAGTACCTTTCCGACAACAATATTCTATTAGTCATTTGTGAATGATCTCTATAACGTGTAGATTTTTATAACAGTATAATTTTTTGCGAAGAAAATAAGGAATTTAAGTCACATATTGCTTTCGTTTAAATCACGATCAAACTTCGAATTTGGTTTCATTGTAGTTGTGCAAAATGATAGATTTGGAGTGGTGCGATTGAATAAAAGAGAGATATATGCTCCTAATATTACCTTGAGGTAGTCTTTATTTTCTTGAAGCAAAAAAAGTGTCTACAAAAGAAAAAAATCCCTTTCGGTAGGTCTACAGGCTGAGGTAGATTTCGAAGTTTCGCTGGGAGCCGGGGCTCGCCCCACAACTTCAGTGCTTTTGAGAGGATGCGCCTCCTTTATCTTAACTAAAATCTCCCTGCAGCACTACACCACCACGGAGTACATATTCACCCTCCCACGGTTGGCTGCGCCCTCAAAGGGAAGATTTGCCCCATTTATTGTAACCTACTCTTGGTCATACACCTTCATTGAAAATTTCGTTTCTCTACCTTCAATGATTTGGAAATTGGGTTTTTGGGGTGGCCATTTTGGATCCAAGTTGACGACTTTTTGAAAGTTTTCTTATTTTGTCGTGACCTACTTGTGATAGTACAACTTCAAGTAAAATTTCATTTATCCAGCTCAAACGGTGTGCAAAATGGAATTTTGGGCGGTCATTTTGGATCCAAGATGGCGACTTTTCCCAAATGTTGTGATATTTCCCTAAGCTACTCGTCATAATGCACCTTTATGCCAAATTTCGTATCTCTAGCTCAAACGGTGTGGAAAATGGATTTTTAGGTCCGCCATTTTGGATCCAAGATGGCGTCTTTGAACTCATTAGGTAACATTTTCATAATCAGAAAGTGATGTTGTACCTTTATGCCAAATTTGATTTCAATAGCCCCAGCGGTTTAGGCTGTGTATTCTATACAACAATGGGTTCGGCGGCCATTTTGGATCCAAGATGTCGACCGATTTTGCTCATTAACGAACTTAACCGAGCTATTAAGCCTAGAAACAACATATAAAAATTTGGTTCAAATATCTTCAAAATTATGGCCGCTAGCGTGTTAATATATAAATATATAGATATATACACTTTCATATCGTACCGATCTCAATAGGTATATTTTCTTCGAAATCTACCTAATAGTGAGCACAGGAAAAGAATTAGTTTTGTCTACTTGAGAGCAAATTTTCAGAACAGCTTTTTGATATTTCGACTTGGCTCACTGTACATCAAATCTATATACTGTTCTATCACTCGAATTATTCACACTAGCACAATATTCTTGGATCCATACAATAAAACTGCATGAAATACTTCACCAAACAGCGCAGCAAAGTCGTTTTTTTAAAAAAAAAGTGGACATAACACGTTATGGTCCTCTGCTCTTTAACCACGTTGATATTTTCTACTATATTGTGAAAGACATGATTTTTTTTCTTTCCTTTTCAAAACTAATGTCTTCTTTCTCTCATGTTACAGGTGATATGTCCGGACCATATGTAATTCACTTCCATACTGACGGCAGAAGAAACCCATTTTCAGGTGCTGAAGTTGGATTTCAGATTCAATATGAACTTAATAGTGTTTGCTAAATACCACCTATTTCATGTTCGTATTTCAAGATCGTTTGCTCAAGAGCTTTTACGTATCAACGACTACCCATATTTTACTTTATGTAATTAAACTCATAAATATTAGTATTGTGAATTATGATCCTTACCTGCAGGAAAATGTACGGACTCAATAAAAATTGATGTAACGTAATTAAAAACAATCTGTTTTACTGAAGTTTTATATCTGTGAGTTCATAATGTTACTTACGAGGGGAACTACGTCAGCTAATCAGTCGATATTTATAAGTAATATTGTTTTTCCACTTGTTTTTAACCTATAATGTGTGAAAATAATAACGTTTTTGACATTTTGAATAGGGAGTTTTAGAAACGTCGATTTGTGACTATTTGTAAAGGGTAAAATGTAAAACGTAAAACACTTGCAGTGTTGAAACAGCAAGAATTTGTCACTTAGAATTCTGAAAGTTGGAATTTCGGCGTCCTACAACATAAGCGGACGGCACAATTGGCAGCGATTTTAGTTGACACGAAGTCAGTCGTATTTTCTAAAATTCTCATGGGGCCTACGTAACACATCATGTTTAACCGCGGTGAAGGCATACTGGTATATCTCACTATGAAAAATGCGTACACTGTCAGACTTTCTCATTAATACTTCCATTTCACAATTTAACATTTATAAATATTACAAATAAAGTAGGTGACCCAAATAACGCCATGATAAGAGCATATCTGATGTAGCTAGTGAACAATGGTAGTTAGAAGTCGAAAAGAAGCTTGTGTGAAAACTTGCTTAAGTACCCCACATACCAGCAGTGTTATATGAAGATTAGTGTACAATGAGAGTGGGGAAAATACGAAAACATCGTTACATGGTGGCGCTATTAGGAACATGGGTTCCTAATAACAACATCCTCTTAGTTGAATGGAAACTTGTCCACATACTTTGCATTAACCTACACAATATGAAGTGTTTCGCTTGTAAACTAAAGTGACGAAAACAAGAACAATACTCAAAAGCTTTGTTGACTACAAATAGGCCTCTATATAGTATATATTCAGTGCAAAATTCATGCAGTTAGTGGGAAATGCTTCTTACACAATAAGAACGATCGCTATAAGAGAAATTCAGAAACGCTTTCTTATTTAATCTAGAAAATATAAAAATTTACATAAATGTGTAAATTACAAAGGTATGCATTGTGCTGTTATTAAGATATTCGCTGTGGCGTTATTAGGGTATACCACAGACGATCATGGTATTACCACTTCATTTTCTTACATATTACAAAACGTTCCATAGTTTCTTGTGCTTGAACAATAAGACATTCATCTCTTTTGATATAGGCATGTCTTTCAGCGATTATGACTCACAATTGATGTGATATTCAGGAAAATGTACCCACCTGAACAACCTTCTTTGTCGATTCCACAGCACCAAGTGTACATTATGGCAGCTCTCCTAAGATCACTAGCGCTGTTATTTTCTAGAGTGCATCTGCCTACATATTCGTACTTCTGAATTCCTACCACTTGTTCTTGTTTCCAAAATATCGGGGGGGGGGGAGGTAAAGGCCTCAGTGGCGTTATTTGGATGACATATTTACTTACTGATTTTATGGCTTACGGAACTTGCAAGTTCATCGCCGCAGTAATACACGTTCACCATAGGATTCTGTCCTGAACAAGATCAAGCAAGTTTTCATGACAAAGACCTACTTGTCGAAGATCCCTTCTAATATTGTCCTCTCAATGTCGTCTCGGTCTTCCCAATGGTCTCTTTTCATCCGGCTCACCAACCACAATGGAATATATTCTTCGTTTTCCCCCGATCCGAACTACATGGCCTACCCACCTTAGTTGTCGCGGTTTCATTATTCTAACATCGGGTGAGTCGTAAATCCGTGAAGTTCTTCATTATGCCGTTTCCTCCATTTCTCAGTCATCTCGTCCTGTATATATTCCTCAAAACTTTATTATCAAATACTCGTAATTTATGTTCATCTGCTAGGGTTGTACTTGAACTTTAGCAAAGGTTACTAAAGGTAGTATAACCGATCTGTATATTTTCAATTTCAACTTTCTTGATATTAATTGCGAGGTTGGGAGTTTCTGAACTGAGTAGAAACATGCGTTACCCGATAGTAAGCGACTTTTTATTTCTTCCGTGACCTAGTTTTTGCGTGTTACATATGCTCCCAAGTACCGGTATTTACATTTGTTTTTCTCTATGTTCTCATTTTTAATTGTTACGCATTTATTTCCTTCATTCCCTGTGTTCCGCTTGTTAAAATGTATTTTGTTTTCTCTATGTTTACCTGTAGACCTATCTCATCCCACGCTTCTATTAAGACATCTGTGTTACTTTGTAATGCGTCTATATCGTCCCCTGTTAAACCTACATCATTCGCGTATACGAACATTTGATTCAAGCCATTTAATGTTAGTCCCTTTTTGTTTTCTTTTATTTTCTGAATTACATATTTTAACGCAAAGTTAAACAGTAGTGGTGACAAGGCATCTTACAAGGCTATTTGGCTGACATACTTTATAAAAACTGTAACTGCAAATTGTACCTTTTAGTACAAATTTTCAAAGAAACTCTTTTCTCATATGAATGTGTGTGCAAGATTAACCATTTTGCAGCATATACAATTTCAAATCATATATTCTTCATATAACAACAAAATATACATAAATCGACATTTCTTAAAATTTCTATTCGAAATTATCAAACAAGGCCTTTGGATCTTTGGAATCATTACGCCTATTACAGGTACGTAGTGGAAAACATTTGCAAATTACCATCAAGTTGAGCACATGTTGTAGGGTTTCAAAATGGCAGATTTCCAGAATACCTATCTTCTAACCGTAGGGGACAAAAATGTCTTCATATATGTAGTTTTTGGAATATGCTATCCTGAAATGATATGTCACACGACACCCTTCCGATTTGAAATTTTCGAACTGAATTCAAGATGGCAGCCATGATCTCATACCTCTACCAGGTCCATCGCTTCACATAGTGCCATTAATTACTTAAAGGTTAGGTCAGATTCCTGCAGCGATTTTAACACTGCAGGTGTCTTCAAGAGTTGTGTCTTACCCTCTATGGTCACAAATCGACATACCTAAAAATTTCAATTCGTAAAAAAAAAAAAAAAAGTTGAATCGATAGCCATAATTTTCGCACATGGGAGGTTAAAAACAAGTGGGAAAACAATATTTCCTGTAAATATTGGCAGATCAGCTGACGCAGTTCCTTTCTTAGTGATTCATTGAATCAAGCAAAAATCTATTCACATATATTGAGCATAAACATTACAAGATATATTTTCTTTTAACGAGAACTAGTTAACAGAAGAAGAAAATGAACTGTATTACTGTCCAATGAAATCCGAAACGAACTGAATTTTGTTATTAAACTAAATAGATTATATCGTACATAGAACTTGACGTTACTCGTTTCATACACACAAAATTGTTATACACTTTCACACTTTCTTGATACGTTTGCACATACAATTTACAAAAGCAACGTCCAGGGAAACAACCAAAGCATTAATACAATCTAGTATATTCTTGTAATATACGGCGGGCGATGTAAATATTGTTTGGAAATCGTGGCTCACATGTCGCTAAGGTAGCTCGGTTAGTAGAGCATCGGCTTGAGACCGGATTTGATCTCCGTTCAAGTCAACCTTCCCTTTTTTATTTCACAAAACGTTTTAAAATGCTCATATTAAATATTCGTATATGCTCATTGTACTTTTTTTTTGGGAGATTTTTAACATTTTCACGTACCTAGCTTGCTATTTTATTTTACTAAATTTCAACCAAAAATATTCTAATGTTACACCCATATAATGCGGGGCAACTCAAGGCGGGTTAGTTAAAATCAGGTCAGATTTTTTTTGTATTACATACAAAGAACGGGGTCAGCCACTGGGCGCTTCAATTTCACCTACTGTTGGTGAAAGACGTCGCTCCACAGGGAGGAAGAGCCACTAAAATTGAATCACCCACCCAGGAGAAAACTCCTGAGCCAGAGACGAGGGAATACAAATATAAAGTTATATTCATCTAAAAATCTATACTTGAATAGAAAGCAAAGGCGTGTAGCTACCCATCACTGCCTTGCTTCCTTAGAAAAGACCATTTATAACCATTAATAGTAAGTAGTAGCATACGAGGCACACATGAGAGAAGTTGGAAAAGAAGTGTCAAAACGAAAAAAGTTGGCGAAAGCAGAAGGCTAAATCTCTACAAAAAGACAAAAGAGGCAGAGGAGGCACACGCAAGATGAACATGTAGGAAGGATAAAAACTTAAACGACTACCGTTGCACAAGCATGGTCATAATTCATGTGCAACGTCAATACCCACTTACTTCAAGAGGTAAAAGATCATTTAAAAACATTCTTAACATTATCTCAATTCTTCAACCTTAGAGCTAGGCCTCATAAAAGCTATGCAGTAAGAGGATAGGAGAAAACTTTAAAATAACATGCGCTGAAACACAATCGTAGAAGCGTACAAAAGGTTTAAAATCATTCAAATGCTATCTTAGTGGTCTACCTTAACAGAGTTATACTTTGAGATATTTCCATGAAGTTATCAAGCAGTTCGGCTGACCATCAGCACCATCCACCTTATTCTTTACCACTCACTTCGCCGACACCTAACACACATCCAAAAAACACGTAAGAAAACGCAATACAAACGAAACAATATTCACAAGGTGGAATCTATCCCGTCCCTGGACAGTACCCAGAATTACGAACATCGGCACTGTAGAATAAGTCCCGATGCAAAGTTCCTGTGAACCCTTCAAAACCTTAACTGCAACATAATTCCTGAATCTAGCAACAATCCTTTTTCAGTCTATATCAGATCCACGCCTACCCGATAACCGGAGGGCGGATCCTCGAACATTAACCACTAAGATAGTAGGTTTCTATCAAGCCTAGTGCGACTTAACATAGGACGCAAGAATTTTGACAGAGAACCAATAGCTATTGACTATTTTCCCCTGTTACGCTGTTCGTAAGTATGAAATATCAAACTGAAATTTTTTTGAAATACGCTCAGATGAACCAGTGAATGCAGACAACTACCGAGAAATGTTGAGTACATTCCCAATGCAATAGCACAAACTAAATAATACTTATGTGTACTAATACTAATGTGTATTTTTAAAAATTAACATTAAACTTCAAACACTGGGTAAAACAAAATTTATTTCCTCTATAGGAAAACGTTGTACCAAAAGATTCGATGAAATATGTACTTGTAAACATTTAAAATTCAAATTACAAAAAAAAAAAAAAAAAAATTTCGAAACAACATTCAGTACCTGGAGACCCAGTAAAAATCCTTTAGCTTCAAAATTTATAATTTTAGAAAACGACCAAATAATTCATTGAACTCTCAACGTCAAAACGGAGCTTACAGCACTTCGAATTTTATATAATGTCCATTTACAAGAAGAAAAAATCAATATGTTGTTTCCACGAGTAGAACTGAAACTGTGGGCTATGTGACATTACATTCTTGAGAACCCAATACGTATTTTACTGCATTACTAATTAATTTATTAACACATTTCTGAAGTTTCAATTCAGTTATCTAAATAGAATAAAAGTCACCCTACCTATCAGGCATGTTTAAGTTAACTTTAAGTGAAAGGGACAATCAGTCCACAGTAATTACAACTTGTACCGAGGTAACAACTTAATTTCATAGGGTCGGAATATCTGACGAAACAATTAAAACAAAATAAGCTGTAGAAAACAGGTTTGTAAATTTAGATCACAAATTCATTAGGTCGGGTTATGTTAGAATAATTTAGGTTTCTTTCATATACAAATGCGAAACCTTAGACTGTCCTTGAGTTCACACACTTCCCTGATAAGGGCACCGCGTGTGGAGGTGGGTTAAGTGTAGAAGGAGTCGGAAGCAAATGGTTGAAATACGGAGCACGGGAATAAACTCGCAACTGATCTTCGTTCTCAAGTACTGTTGAAGTTAATACATTGATTTAATACCTCGAGTATACTTTAAGTAGTACGCAGGCGAACAGTTACTGTTATCAATAATATGCAGAGTAACGACAAAAGCTCGACTCGTACAACACTGTACTATTTATGACCTTTATTTAGGAACAAACGAGTTACAAAGCAAAGATATATATTTTGGAACTTCCAGTAGCAGACGTTACCTTTTAATAGTACGTAACAATTGACACAGCTTTTATATACAGCGAACAAATCCTTTGAACGGAACCTGTCGAACGTATCATAGAATAATATAAAAGTTTCTTTAATTGCTTTGTCTCGCAGAACAAATATGAACATATTAACACGAACAATATAAATTCACCACCCGGTTGTACTATCGAAGGGCTTGTATCAATGTTCGTGCCCTTATAAACACAGTTTAATAGGTTACATGTGAAATTAGACACAATAAACAACAATACATACATAATAACACACTATATATTATGAAAATTATTGTATACTGCAGTTTTAGATTTTACTTAAACCTTATTTTACTTCCTTAGGTCGAATTCAATGTATTCATACCAGATTATATATTCTCTGACTCTCACGGCGTTCAAGGTATGCATTAACAGGTAACCAATTACGAAAATGTATTCCAAAAATATCAATTACTCAATTTTTGAACGCTACCGATACATTCATAGAGAACAGTCGAAAAATGTACAAATTACGCAGTAAGAAACTATTAAATGGGTCTGGTAGAATTATGCTGACCTCTGCCAAGACCACAATATCATGAAATACTGATAAGAAGAACGTATAGACGCAGGACACTACAAATTTTTACAATACACGTAAAAATATGCGAAATGTAAAAAATATACAGTCTATATAATGACTGAAATGACCTCAACTGATAACTCAATGTTTATAGATCACGAAAACACGATGATTTCCCGTTTTCCCGCCGTTTCTGAGCAAATACAGTGATTTTTCTAAAATTCAGGGATTCAATGTGTTGTGTGCATCTGATGGGCACACATATTATATAAAACATGTGAACATCCGAATTTTTCGTTATAACATGCAGCAATATACTTATTATCATCATCTAACTTCAGCATACGAATATTTCGATTCTACGATCATATCTAGGGAGGAGGTTATCTCCTCCGGACACGCTTACAACTGTGAAAACTGGCATATACCTACAGAAATTGACTTCTAACTGTGGATACACGTCGCTTAATACTCTGAGACTATAACAATAATATTAATATCGTACTCGGCTACCGTGCTCATGAGCTACACAACAATATTAGGATCCTTTCTTACCTGTCACGTGACACATACCGCTCTTATACAACCTTAATAGCCGGCTTTGTCATGACATATAGGATTCACAGTTATGCCCAATTTATGCCCTATCTAGCTCGATATATTTTGAAGGTGCTCGGACCTCCGTGTCCAGGCTTCTGGAGCAGAAATATAATTACAGAAGGATATGGTAGACACTGTAAAATGCTGTCTCTGACTCTACCATGCACGTGAAAATACCGGACGACAACAATAGTTTATTTTTCTTCATTTTACCGGCGCAGTCACACGAGTAATTGTCAATAAAATCACAAAGTATGTACGTATGCGATGATATCCAGCACAAGCTTACTGGTAAATTTAACACAGGCAAAGTGGGTTATTTATTTCTTTGTTTTCGTACGTTTCACTATTACGACGGGGGCCACGGGCTGACCGGTGTACCCGTCACATGCACTGTTTGTATTATTTTATATTAACTTCTACAGCTTAGATAGCATGATGGTTTATTCATAATAACGCAGTACAGGCACTGAGGCGATTTGATTTCATATCATAATGTCACTACGCGCATCGACATTGCAGGAAAATACTTCATAAGGAAGGCAAAGAATTCCAACAAATAACATTATGCCGACTACTACACAAGCCCTAACTGGTAAATAGAATTACATGGAACACACTTTGTGACTCTGCTTCCCAGGATATGTCTCCGCACATCACTCGTCCTATGTGGGCACATCAACTTGCACAGAATTGTTCCATTTCCGTCATAAAAATTATATTTATGGGTGCACGACAATAGGACCACACACATAGTTCCATTGTCTTCTTTGCAACTCTCGCGCCACTCCAACCACTAACGGCACGCAAGAAAAGTTCGTGCGGCCGGTGAAACAAAGCGATAGTGAAGAATTACAAGTTAAGGTGACTGTCACGAATCGTTCAGCGGAACTTGTCACAACTAAAAGGAATCACAATTCCAGTTCCAACCCAAAGTAGTTTATGAAAATGTGACCGGGCAGCTTGGCCGTCACAAATGATGTACCGAAAACGAAGAAAAGCAAAGATATCATAATTGTCAGCAATAGAGAACTCCGAACGTTTCAATAAACCAAAATTTCCAAATCGGCCACGAAAATTAAAGCAAGAAAATGCGGTCCTAATTCCGATGATGAAATTTCAAATTTGGTACCTAAATGACATTATAAAATAAAATATGTATTTCATATCATTAAAGGAAAAAACGGAACGGGATGCTTAGTTGTACTGTGTTAAAAGATGGTTGGATTCCGGAATTTAATTTACGTTGAAACATTGCAGAGCAGATCTATGTAATTGAAAAAACTGGCATACATTCTACCCCATGCTTACCTGATAGGGGATGACTGACCCACGCGGATCATTTACTTCTCCATGCTGAAGATACCACACAAAAAACAACGTGCAAATCTCGAACACACACATACACCGAGATGGACACACACGCGATAATAAATTTCTTCAAATAAGTTAAAAATCGAGGATTGTAGTTCGTTAACAGAAAACACTGCACATATCACAAAAACGATGAATTAAATAATTCGCACACACACTTCCACAAATGCAATACACTTTCGACACTCACAACACATCACCTGTTGTTTGTCAGTCAATTTCGACAAGAAGTACTCTGCTTCAAACAATCGCGCCTGCGACAGTCCAGCTCACACATCTTCCTCACATATACCAGAATGACAACTGCTCTTTTATAGCATCATATATCAATTGAGCGCTTAAATTAATCTCGGCTGTGCAATAATTTACAGTGGAAGTTTATTTTTCACAAAATTTTCCAACAACTGTGACATTTGATTCAGCTACCGTTTCAACTCATCAGCGCCATTTATACGATGTATATCACGTGACGTAGCTTCCTGACCAATCAGAGAGCAGATTACGTCAAGTGATAGTAAGGTGTGGCTGTAATCGTAAACTTTGTAAAGAAAGTAAAGGAAAGATTAGATATAAAGGCAAAAACAAGAGAAATTTAAACAATTAAACGAAGAACACCACCTTGCAGAATTCTCGCGAAAAGAGTATTTGTGAAAGGCTCCTATTTGCGGCAACCTTTTCTAATGTGAGCCAATTAAAACAGTTAAACTCTACGAAGATGAACGAACAATTAAACTCTTCGCCTTTAATCTTCCTAATAGGAGCAACGCTCTAGACAGGAAATAGATTATTTCCTGAGACGAAGTAAACTTTATTAAACAGAACAAAAGAAGAAAAGGAAGGAAAATAACTGAATACTCAAAACATATAGGAAGGTTAGCCAACATATGTAATGGCCACCAGTTGGCGATTAAGTCATTACATCGGCTGATGACCATGTTGTTTTCACAGTGCAATTTCCATATAAACGTATGTTTTGCAAGAATACGTAGGTAAGAAGAGTGTTCCTATTGTCTATATTCAGGTAAAAATAATCGAAACTTTTACCCAACTGCAATGCAACCGAAAGTCTGTGAACTGTTTCTCTATGAAAACGTGTGATAAAAAGGATGGACTGAAGTTTACCGAACGCCACTGTATTCATAAGGCCGCCGTCTTGGAAAATAACTGAGTAGTATAGTCCGGGAATAATCGGACAAAAATACAGGGTGTTTTCAAAATGTTGCACTAATTTTTGTTCCTTCTATAATACTTTAGTCACTAGCATGAATCGCACGCAAAAAGTAGGTGCTCCATAAGTTATGTTGGTTTTATACTAGATATACCAGGGAATACTACTTTAATTTAAGTTTGCAATCATTTTCAAAGTTTGTACATCATGTAATAGAAGGTAGTGATAATAATAGATGAAATTAGCATTTTCATTGAACCAGAACTTTAAATTATTACAATATTATGTTTTTATACTAAAAGTACATGGC
>JAGDQP010036191.1:0-19174 GCA_022664845.1 Lepisma saccharinum | reverse complement strand
TACACACTCTGATATACATAGACACGACACAAGAATGAAAAATGATCTTAGACAAATGTCCCACAGAACAAAAATTTTCGAAAGATCACCGCATTACTTCGGTATAGCCCTATACAATAAATTGCCACAAACTTTAAAAAATATTAAGGATATCAATATATTTTGTCGTGAAGTTAGGAAAATGTTGACAAACAAAACTTACTATACAGTTGATGAGTACTTGCAAGACTAAATATTATAAGGGTAAAGAAAATAGGTGATAATGAAAGTGAATTATGTCGAAAAACTGCTACAAAACAATTTTCTATGTATTCTATGTAATTTAAGAAAATATGTATTCTTATTATGGACATGTTCTATACCATATGTGCAAATGAGTACAATGTATTGGTCTAAGGAACGCAATAAATCAATTCAATTCAATCAATTCTTATGCGCGAGCAAACGTCTAAGTGACATTTTCAAACTTAAAAAAATCACGAGTACATTTTTGTATATAACAAGGAAAATACGAGGCATAAAATATTCATACTTTGCACAAAAGTGGGCTTTGGTATAACATGTCTTCGTGCAAATATAAATATTTTATTTTTCCTCTTATGTACTCGTGATTTTTTATTTGAAAATGTCACTTAGACGTTTCTCCGCTCATACGCTTCAAGTGCATTTAGTCGGACTTCGAGATAAAAAAAAAGTACGTGAAGCATCCCCGACTATTATGTCTTAAAATTATTTTATAAAATGAAATCTACAAAAAATGATGGAAATATTTGGAACTAAATTTCCGTTACACATCAAACTATCGCGGCCCTCTTACATGCTTGTCGCGGACCCCAGGTTGGGAAACACTGTATTAGAGGGTTTTGAAAATATCTTTATTAGCCAATCTGCTAACTGATTAAAACATAACTTAGACAATTCATTGGGTTTAACCATATCCTTTAGTTCTGCGTACAGTTCACGAGATATAAACGTTAGGAGAATCTGTTGTTTTCTTTCTGGTGTTAACTCACATAGCACTATACAAATTAAATCTCTCCAGATAATTTTATACTGTTTCCCTGGATTCATCAAAACTGTAGTATAACATTTTAGATTCCGCCATTATGTATACTATATTTCAACTGTTTATAGATCGTATTCCACAATTCTTCTTCGCCAAATTGAGACTTTTTTTATAATAATAATAACATGAATAGTGAATCTTATTTATGTACTAAAGATTCCAAACCAATCTTCAGGTAACAAGCTATCATAAAGTAGGTGACCGTGGTAATATCTAAAGTTGCTCCTACGAGTTATCCAATTGAATCGGCAATTTGAAGAAGGCAATAAACGCCAACAATGTGAAAATCTACTTTATGCCGGATTTGATATCTGGAAGGGATGGCGCATCTATACAATACACAAAGAAAGCAAAAAAACATGAGTAAAACCTTCAAAAATAGGTGCGAAATAGAGATGGGCAAAACTAGCGTAACAGCTATTTTTCACTGCTACATGGGATAAATTGCTATGACTGCTACAACCGATGAAAAATAGCAGTACTGGCTTAGCTGCTATTTTTCTCCGAAGCTTGTTAATGGTAAAACACACTGTTTCCTGTTTTCTAACCAAACAGAACTGCTGGGAGAGCGGAACAAAATGGCAGAGACTTGTCTGCAGAGAGGACAACCATGATGTGTGAACACTACGTAATTAGTAGCGTCTGTTACTCGTGTACGGAATTGATATAAAGAGCTCTCAGAAAGCACTGGTTGGTAGTTGGCTACGTGGAGTAATGAAAAAGGCGTCGGAGTTATAATACAGTGGTCCCGGGTTCGATATCAGTTCATCGCAAGTTTTTATTTTTAAAATGGTTTATATTTTAAATAGGTTATTTTGAAATGTTATTGTTTAATTTGTTTTATAACTTTATTTGCACTTAACGTTTTCTGTAATATTTTCCGTTTATTCTGATTCTGTAGTTCAATTCAGATTTAATAAAATTGTAAAAAGAATGGGTAAGGCATTGGACTTGGGATTCAGTGGTCCCGGGTTCGGTACTCCTTCACCTAAGTTTTTTTTTATTTTTAAGAGACACTCCTTTTTATTTTGTAGTTTCGAAGGAAAGCTCTGGTCTTGCTATTAGACTTTTTCTTCCTTTGAGGCAGTGAAAACAGTACGCACATTAAATAGTTTAAAAAATTCACATAATTTAGAAAAAATGAACCAGCAATTTGAAGAAGTAAACAAAAGCTAAAAAATCGAAATTAGTTTTTAACTAAAAACGCACCTCAATTTATACCCGCTTATCATAAGGTAGAAGAAAAGAACGATAGCTAGTTATAGAACGATTCATCTGACCTTTGAAATATTAGTCAGTTTGAAGGGAACAAGGCCAGTAGCGTCTCAAAACAAGATTTTCGAATGTCTGAGAAAACACGATTCAGTCGCGTGTGCAATAAAAGAGAACACCAAACCAGACTTTACCAAACCACTAATTTTATTAAATTTCCTGATGCCTTTATATAATAAAAAATCACAGCCATATTCAATCCACTACTGGATGAGGCCTCTCCCAGAAGGGAGGAGTTGGTCTACTCCCACGCTGACCAGACGGGTTGGGAGAGGAGAGCCGAAGCTCTCAACTGTGATCGCTACCTCTTTATTCAGGTAGCTCCCCAATTGGCCTCACGACGCTGGGTGGACGCCGCACAGGCAACACCATCTGGAGTACTGCAACGTTCACCCGTCCAAGCATTGACCAGACCCAGAGCTGCTTGACTTCGGTGATCTGACGGGAACCGAATGGCGATTTGCACGAATCATGAAATGCAACGTTTTGGCCAGTTTTCCCACTCGACGAAGCATACATCTAGGTAGTCTTGAAAAAAAAATTTTTTTTGTTGATTTTTTTATGTAAATCAAATTTTTTATTTAAATAACTTGGGGCCTTGGAAAAGCTACCAACCCCCAGTTTTACAATCAACGGCCAATCTTGTGGTCAGGGCTAAGTTGAGGCCAAGTCATACTTTGCGTACGCCGATTGGCCAAAATATGACTTGGCTTCAACTTAGCCCTGACCATAAGCTTAGCCGTCAATTGTAAAACTGGGGCTAAGTCAGCTTTTTCTTTTCAAATACCTTAAACAGTAGAAACTTAGTAACATTCACGAATATGTTGTGTTCGCTGCGGAAGATAGCCATGGAAAATAGGCAATTACAACAACTTGTAATAATTTTGAAAAGGAAGGAAGACATAGCGTTATTTATGGTGTATTTTACAAAGGGAAGTTAACATGTAGGACACTTCTACGTTATTTACGTCGATACACGAGGAATGGTTTCAGAGGGGTATACACACCACAATGAACTTCGAAAAAGAAACCATTTGCAATGTTCCTACGTATCAACTTCCCTTCTAAAATGACACATGTGTCTTCCTTTCTTCCGAAGCAATTACAAATTTTATAACAGCAATTGCCTCTTTTCTCCATGCAACATCTTCCTAACGCAATATTCTAGGATTTAAGTTTACTAAGATAAATTTTAGTTCATTTCACTTAGTTTTCAGCCATCAAAATTGTACCGTCAATTTGGGGACGTTCCATGACAAAATTCCATAAAGTACGAAGTAGCCGTGATCATTCAGTGATATAGCGCTCACCTCTGGATCGGGGGGGGCTATTCGATACCGGATCGTGCCATATGGGTTTTGTGGTGAACCAAACCCGTGTGCGTGGGTTTTTACAGGGTTCTCTCGTTTCCTACCACTTTCTTTATGCCACCAATTCTCCCATCATTATCCGTTCGGTCTAATCCAAAGTTGCCTAGAGGTCTTAAATAAAATTCAATTCAATGAGAGCTATTTAATGCAGTCAAATCAATAGAGGATACGCAGCTTCATACACATAGGTAAACATTATACTTCCATTGAGTATAAATTGCTTTTGAGCAATTAGTGAAGAAATCAATAATTTGATACAAATGCACAAAGTAGGTAATGTTACGAAACAACAATTTTTTGTTTTATACACAAAAACTAGATTTTCTGTTTTCTTTGTGTTCGTTTTCATACGTGAGTGAATTGTTATTCACGTCCTAAACCAGCTGGTGAGCTTCTAAGGACCGAACCTACAGATTTTGGTAAAATGAGTTCCGAACCACTGCGTTCAATGGACCCCGGCGGGATTTCAACCCGTGACCACGCGCACAGAAAGCGAGCGCTCGTTTTCATACGTATTACAAAAACACATTTGTAATACAAATTGTAAACTTACAATGTGAACTGGGTTCCTACGCTCTCTTCTAAAATTTCGCCAATCAAATAGTTCGTTAAATTCTAGGTCCACCACTTTGGTTTACATCAGAAGAGTCTATCATCACGTAAGTACTAAAGGGTAAATTTCAAGATTACATACGATTTAAATCACAGAATGATTAATAATATTGCGCTTTATTTCTACTTTTTTAAAAAAAGAAATCTACTTTTGGTTTAAATCAATCAACCTTGCATCATCCTTTCTTACACGTGCAAACTTCAAGTTCAAAACTATTTATCTCCTCAGAATCGAACATAGTGACGTTTGAGTATCAGGAGTGGTGTCGAGATTTAACGCATTTCCCCCCATATCTGGCCTGTCCGATAAGCTGCACTGGTTGATGGCAAGAAGAAAATCAATTTGTTTTTAATTGCGAATAAATGTTTACTTGTTTCGTTTACCAAGCAGACCATGCAGTGTGGGAGCTATACATTAAGGCTGTAAATCGTTCCAATATTTGGAGGACGTGTTCCGAGACAGGCGGAAGTGGGTTGGATATAGCTTGAAACGCTCATCGAGGATCTGGTGTCTTGTCATCAAGTTTTGCCAGAAGGAAGATTGCCTGGAGATTGGTATGACTTCCTACGAAATGAGGAAAACAAAGTAGAATTGTTCATGTGTCTTGGTACACATCTCATACAGGTAATAACTACAGGAAATATTGTTCAAAATATAAGTAAACAAATGGCTTCAACCGAAAATGGTGTAACATCTTTTTCATGAAAAGTTTGAATAAGTATGGATGAAGCAAGCGGCCTAATCATAGCACACCCAAGAGATATGGCGCAAAATGTATTCTAGTTCGATCTTACTATATCGAGTGATGGACTTGCGCTTTGCATCTCCTTCTTCGCTAAATTCAAAGCTTTCGAACTCAAGCAACACTATGGTTGCTGACAGATGTTGGTAGTAGAAGTCGATATGTAGCACTGTATACTATCATATTGCTTCCAATTTTGGAAGACAAAGCTGAAGTTTTCCGTGGGCTTAATGCCTTCAGTGGATGTGACATTGTTTCCTTCTTCTCATCAAAGGGTAGGATATCAGCCTGGAACACCTTGATCTCATGCCCAGAGACAACTGTATTTCGAACTATATCCTACCCGTTTCTGTCTCTCAAGACGTCTTCCAAACTTTGATTACAGCTCACTTGGTAAACGAAACAAGAACACATTTATTCACAACTAAAAATCAACTTCTTGCCACCAACCAGTGTAGCGTTGTATCAGGAAGTTCTTTGAGCAGCTTATCAGGTACATATGGGAGTGGTGGGACATGCGTTAAATCTCGACCGCCACTACTCTCTCTCTCCATCGTATTCTGAGGAATAAAAAGTGGACCCAGTGTGGTTTGTTTCCTAAAGTCAAGAAGGAACTCTATTCTTGAAGTTTGCAGATAACGCTTAGATATAAACAGAACTTCAATGCACACTGCCTTGTGAAAATCGAAAAGGTATATGCGCTAACTAGAGTACGATATATACAGAAGCGAAAGACATTTACATGTACGTTACATCTAAAATGCAATCACATGCCCATTATTTCATATTACATTTGCAACTAGTATTTTAACTAAATTGCCACTAAAATTAAATTAACTTCTTCTACAAGTATTTCTGCCCTACCCATAGAATACATATACACAGTATATATATATATATATATATATATATATTGTTCGCAGTCACTCACAGTCCTAGTTCAAGAAGCCAAAACATTGCATTTCATGATTCAAACAAGTCGTCATTCGGTGCATCAATAAATGCAACAATGCCGCCATCTTGAATCCAAAGGGCTGAAATTTTGGATGCTGTGGGTCAAATCGATTCTAATAGTCTAAGATGTCTATGTACCGAACGGCTTTCTTTCTTGATGAATGCAATCTTCTTTTGTGTAGACCTTGGACTATAAATTTCCAATTAGCAATGTACTTGTACATAAAACTTATTTCAAAGGATTATTATTGATAGTAGCAGCGTAAGTCCCACTGATTTTATTTCACCAACTTTTAGAACATACTTTCAGCTTGCATCTTAAAAACAATTCCGCACGGTAACTGCTGTACCTTACAGTAATAATGGAAACTTAGTAAAATCCAGTATTGACACACACACACAAAAATCATATGTATCAAAATTACGATATTTTCACAACTTCCAGAATAAAGACTTTTTCATGACTTATTTTTGTATGTTATCTAGATATCGAGGGTTAACCACTGATACCTCCTCTCTACAATTTTTTGTCTCCTAAAGTTGTTGTTGTTTAATTATTGAAAGGAAAAAGAAATTGACGTACTTTCCAGTTGAAACTTCGTTAACAAATAAACCAAGAGTTAAATTGCTCGTTTACCTGTTACGAACTTTCAAGTCAAAAGTTCGCTTATTTTTTTTTTACTTCCAATAATTAGACAACAGCTTTAGCTAAAAAAATTGTAGATGCGATGTATCAATGGTTAATCCTCGATATATTTCTCTGAGGGGAAAAAAAAAAATCAAAAGTGTTCTGTTGATTAGACTCTGAGATACACTACACATTACCACCACGGCCTCAGCAACGTTTGATGTGCCCATTATTCCGAAACTTCATCCCCTGTATCTCACAAACTATGAGGTCTACAGAACAAAAAAAACTACAGGTGTTGATACCTTACTAGTATTTACAAATAGGCAAAGTTTCATTGAAATCGGAATCGATGTATCATGGCCCTGATGAAGTGACGTGGAATAAAAAGACGAGATACATGAAGTAACGAGGAAAGGCACCAGGGTTTGTTAAACAAGTCGTGGTTTGACAGATTAAGTAAAACGCAATAAAACATTTTTTACCAAAGAAAATCATTTATTTATTTACTTTATTTTTATTTTTTTACGCCACGGTTTCTTTATACACATTTAACATCTGAAACAAAAACATATTCATTCACAACTTATGGTATATTTAAGATGAAAAGGAAAGAATTTACTTACGGCTTATTGGTTCCAGAGGAGAACGCACACATGAGCACATAATAATATCATAGTTCAATTTCAATGTTACGAATTCATTAGTGATTTGTAGTCATACAGAGAGGAGTTTGAATTTTATTCATGGCCTTTAGGCATTTAAGGCTCAGGCCATAGAGAGGAGTAAAGGACGAGCCCAGTTATTCACCCAAGGCTTGCATTTCACTTCGCAATCAGTGTGACAACATAGCACCTACCTTCTTTCACCACAGATCCACCATCTTTGATTCAACACTCGAACTGTTCGGACAAAGCCCAACTCTTCGAACGGCTACGTTAATCCTACACTATATTTTACCCTTCCTTCAGACCAGATGGAGACGTCATATAAGTTGGCGAAACTAGTAGTGTTTATAATCGACATTTCGCTGCACGATTTGGTATTAGCGAGGACGGAATGCCAAATTGGAGGTAAGTTTTTATTTTGGTTCACGCCACGAAAATTTGCATTTAATATAATCTAATTCGCATGCTTTATGTTCAACACATACGTAAAGGCCACCTTATAATGAGAATGAAACTCTTACATGGAGAATCATCTCTCTGTTGTACTCTGAATAATAAAATTTGTTCAAATACAAACCTTGGGTATAATTTCAGTTCTGATTTCCTTAGCCAAAACGTCTCACGTCATTATTTGTTGAGATATGTGTGACGACAACGAACCACACTTGCATGTCTCTAGCTCCGAACCAACGCCCGCTTAGACATTCGCCTTTAAATTTATCACTATCAAACTTCAACTACTTTGTACAAGCGTGGAATCGCTTACATTGTAAATATCGTGCTTCCTTGCTTTTGAGTTCGCGTCAAATCTATTCTCAACGAACAAACCAAGGTCTGTACCATGGGCAGCATCGCGTTACAAAAATTTGATATCTTTGCAAATACTCGATATTTTCAAGTGTATCGAGTATCGGAATAAGCGATACTAACGATACTTTCTGAGCAAGTCCGTCCAGTCGTCGAGGGAAGGATCCACGGAAAAGAACACAGCCAAATCTAGTCCGTTATGAATTGTGATATGTGCTGGCAATATCGATAGAAATGACGTTACATTTGCCGGCAGCCATCACATGCTAATCACTCAGCAGCATGATGGGGGGACAAATTTATAATATATATCTTAGGAGAAGCGTGGGATGAGATAGGTCTACAGGTAAACATAGAGAAAACAAAATAAATGATAACAAGCCGAAACAATGAGAATGAAGGAAATAGATAATAAGAACATAGAGAAAGTAAAGAAATGTAAATATTTGGGGGCATACGTAACAAGCAAAAATGAGGTCACGGAAGAAATAAGTCGCTTAGTATCGGGCAACACATGTTTCTATTCAGTCCAGAAACTCCTAACCTCGCGATTAATATCACGAAAGTTGAAACTGAAAATATATAGAACAGTTATTCTGCCGGTAATACTTTACGGTAGCGAAAGCTGAAGTACGACCCTAGTCAACGAACATAAATTACGTGTGTTGGAAACTAAGGCTTTGAGAAAGATATAAGGGTCGAGTTGACTGGGGAATGGAGGAGACTGCATAATGAAGAACTTAACGTACTTTACGACTCACCCGATGTTGTAAGAATAATGAAATCGCGACGACTAAGGTGAGCAGGCCATGTAGCTCGGATGGGGGGAGGTATATTCCGTCGTGGTTGGTAAGCCGGAGGGAAAGAGACCGTTGGAAAGATCGAGACGACTTTGGGAGGATCATAGTAGAAGGGATCTTCGAGAAATAGGTGTTTGTGATGAAAACTGGTTTGATCTTGCTCAGGATAGAATCCTATGGAGAAGTTGTTATTGCAGCGAGGAAATTGCGAGTTCCATAAGCCACAGAGTTAATTAGTTAACCACAACCTTACTTTACTTTTGATATGCGTTCGTCAAGGATACCATGTCAAGTATCAGTGAAGTATCGGTATCTAGATACTTTTTCTCTTGGAGTATCGACATCTTGTATCAGATAATTTTAGGCAGTGTCGTGTCCATGGCTGTGTAATAGTAACTGATGTCTCCACGCCCTCTGACTTTCGAGCTGTCAACGATGCTGTAGAACAGGAATATGCATGTTTTCCGTTCTTATTCTTTTACCAGTCATCATTCCAGACTTTGTTTTATTTCATGAGATTACAATCAACTCGAATCTGAAACCTGGGAATAATAAAATACGCAAACAATGAAGCGTCATGGTCAATTCACAAGGTAACCAATTTGTTTACATCATGACCCACCCGTGGAATTAATTTCTTTAACATGCTATCAAATACCAAAGACCTTATTAAAATGTTTAGATCATTATTATACTAAAAATAATAATGCGTCAACAAATATATATAAACATACTTCATTCATTGAGTCAATTTACAATCGTCTTCACAAATATACACACCAATACATAACACAATCACACGAACGTAGAAAACACAATTATTTTTCTTCTTCAACGCTAAAAACATGATCATTGTGCTGCAGAAAGAAGTTCACTGCATTGTCTAGCCACGCAAACACACCGTTAACACAAAGCTCATCCTTTCATATCAGCTTGCTGTGTTAAAAAGGTCTTGATTTTTTGAAGCAATTCTTTCTTCACCGAATCGGGGACCAAAGCTGAAAAAAAAAAAAAAGTGAGTTATGTAGCGACTATATTATTCGTGGTAATATTATTGCATAGCGCTTAAACAGTGGCGTATTGTCCTTATACTTAATCATGTAAACTACGTGAAGAATAAAATGACTGTTATAATATATGCTTAAATTAGAAAAGAACGTTCGTTTTATTGCGATTCCCTCGCGTGCAATGTTAACAAAGGGCTCGAGACAAACATTTAACAAAGATACCTCGCGTGAGCCCGTTTCAGCATACTCCTATCTTGAGCCCATAGAAAATAAACTTAAAAAGTAACCCGTGATCGGTATTAGCCCTATTACAAATTAGACACATGCAAATTATAGCTATAAAAGAATTAAATACGAAACATAAAAGGCAAACGGACATTTTATATGATATTGCAAAGATAACAGTTTCCCTTTTAAAAAGGGGACAGTTTTAAGTACTGCCGGATGTAGGATTCCTGTCAACCGACCTGTTATACTCTTCCTCAATTTTAAAGTCCAAAAAATTAATGGATCCTTATTACCTGTGAATTTTATGTTTGGATGTACAGAATTACTATTTTTGATAAAATAATCCAAATTCCAAATCTTCTTGGTATTATATTACGAGGATATCATCCAAATAACGCATATACTTAATGAACCGTTATCGCCAAAATTCCTGAGTCTACGTGTATATAATTGTCCATCTTTCTTGAGTGTAAAGCTATTCTTCAAATTGGAAGATGGTGGATAGGCAGATGTCCAGTAATCTTAAAATTTTCTTCTGTTTCAAATATCGTGTGTGTGTTTTAGACAGAATGTCCCGTGTATACGTTAAAGCTAGGTCTCTGGGAGTAGAACTAGAAATGTCCGCTACATCTATATAAGCAAGTTTTTTTTTTTTTTTTTTTTTTTTTTTACTGTTCGCGCTAACTACAGTATATACTTGTTCTATAATATTCAAACTGTTGACAACTGTATATATGAATTTCCGTTCCTTGGTGCCTAAAATATTGGAGAAGTATCGCTAACTTATAGGTTGGGTGGTTCTGTCCAGAAAGCATTGATCTGAGTGGAATATTTGGTTTGTGAATCTTTGGAAGGCCGTATATAATCAGAATTGAGGGGACAGTTGTTTTTCCGAGTCCTGAAACAGGAAGAGAGTTTGAATTGATTCTTTGACCTGTTTTTCAATATGACGCATCCTAATGTGTAATGTGTTCAACTATAATACCACTTAAATACATGAGCGTACGTACTATAAAATATGGATAGTCATGAGGCGCGAGAAAGCTATAAATTAGAATACTAACTACGTGTAGAACCACCAACTCGTCTGTGCTGCAAAAATATATTCAATTGTGAACACGCATGACGTTTCGAAAAACCTATGTCTTTCGTCATTTTTTTTTAAGTAAAGAATTAAGAAAGAAACTAGAAAGAGAGATAATACAATAGAACACTTTAGTTCGTATGGTTTTACATGTAAGTAATATCCTAGTACATATTATACAGGGTGACCAATAAAAATCCTCACCATTTCAATTACTTGTGGAAGTCAATGTAAATTTGAAATTGGATTTTATTGTCGTTGTGGCCTAGGAGAATCAGTTTAGATGCCCATGGCTGAAATTACAACACAACTGTCCTTCATTATTGCCTATTATTGAAAAAGCTGAACCAAGATCCGAAATCCAAGATAGCGCAGCCTAATTCTGCGAAGATTCCTGAAAATGCAGCTGTCTTGTCTTGGCGTCACCTTGGATTCTGGAAACCAGAACTTTTGATTTCAGAATCGAACTCTCCGTCCTTCGAAATCCCTAAATATGAGGTTTCACGGAAATTGGTTGATTTTTTAAAAAAATGAAGTCTACTCAGAAATGAGCTTTAAACCTTATAACAATTGGCAACAATGGACGACAATCGTGTGCTCATTTTAGTCAGGGGTATAACTAATTTCAATATTCCCAGTCAATATCTAATAAAATTCAATTTTAGGTTTACGGACTTCCAAACAAAAATAGTATATAATTGAAATGGTAAAGTTGTATATGGATCACCGTACCTTCAAGCTGACATGTCCAATATTGTGTAAATATGATCCAAGGACAAAATAATAATAATTACTATTATTATAATTATTTGTGTGATAAAGCAAGCGAGGATATGTGTAGAGCAGATCTCGATAGGTGTTTCGCGCGCCAGATCTGCCCGCTATCGAAACAATCACAACATTTTCGTCTAAACTTCCCGCTTTACTAAGAAGGGCACGAGGGCGGTGTGAGCCTCCATAATCCAAGGTCCGCCGTCGCTTCGCAAAATATCAACATTACATAACCCTACTAAATAGTTTATTTTTCTCCTTGGTTTCATTTTTAATGTTATGTTATGATCATTAAACCTGTTTCCGCAAATTTCATATAGCTGTAAAAAAATTTAACTGAGGAAGAATGGCATAGGATGTCCCATAATAATGCGTTACATATTTAAGATATGAAACCACCTATCAATACGGTATTTTACCTTACTGCCTGTAAGTGTGTAGACGCCACTAACGGTTCCACACCGTACTGACCACGCACTATCTTTTACCAGGCATATGTCGGGATGGTACCTACTGACTAGGCCCTGGCTGACAAGCTTCCAACATACTCTCCCCCAACCCTATCACGAAGTGAGCCTGAAATGCCATAAATAATTTCAAACATATTATTGCTTCCTTTAAAAAAAATGTTATCAGGTGTTACTGCGTCATATCTCTCTACCAAGTTTCAACATACTCTCGGATATGTCCTTCTGCTTAGGACTTCTGAAGTGCCCCTTAACGTGGAAATTATTGATATTTAAAAAAAAAAACCGACGGGGACAGCAATCGACTACGATTGATTGAACCATTATTAACGTCCTAAACGGGCTGATGAGCTTCTAAGGATAGAACCTAGTTTTTGCAAGTACAGTGGACTCCGAACCACTTCGTTCAATTGACCCAGGTTGCGGTTGAACCTGTGACGAAATGCACAGAAAGCGAGCGCGCTAATCTCTCGGCCACATCCCGAGATCAGCAATCGGCTAAGAGTTCTCATTTCATTTATTACGTTTGCTTTGCTCACACTTAACGGCAAAAGAACGCAGAAATCTACAAGGTGCCTTTATACACAAAATAATTGGAGATTTACTATTTTATTTTTTTAGATTGTACTGCTTCCTTCTGTAATACAAATACATAAATAGTGTTACAAACTTGAGGTGAAAACTGTACATCCTATGTTGAGGGGAAATGTATTGTGAGTCAGACTGTGTACCTATCTGCGATCGTCAAAATGGACAGGGGAGATTACGAAAACCGAATACCTATGATAGCACTGCACAGAGTGGGAAAATTTGCTGGTGAAACTTTCGAAACCCTGAAAAAGCCCAAAAATCAGCTTGTACTGCACTATGAAGTGGTTCGTGGAGACTGGGTCCATCAAATATCGTCCGAGGAAACGCTGGCCACGGAATGTGAAAACACCATGTTAAGAAATTGGCGACTCGTTTTTAGCGGAATCCTGTCCGGAAGCAGTCAGTGGTGGCTCGAGAACTTAAACATTTAGACAAGGTCACTTGCCAGGTTAATGAGAGAAGACCTTGGTTTTAGAGCTTACCGTTAATCTACCGGAGATTTCCTGACTGATGCAGAAAAGGGTGTTGACGGACAAAAGATATCTTCAACATCGAAAAGAATTTTAGTGGTCATGTGTATGAGTCAAGCTTGCAGGAAGCAGGTGTAAAGGTTCCAAAGGGATAGCGAGGACAACATCTCTCCTCGGTCACGGTTTGGTGAGAGTGAGTTACGCTAGTGTATTTTTGCGAAAAGGGTGTGTACAAAAACACCGCAGGAGCCAATTGTGAAAGATTTAGGCAACATCTTGTTCAAGAATGTGCAGTGGACTTTCCAGCAAGATTCTGGGTCTGCGTCCAAGGTAAAGTCAACGCTTGAGTGGATTGAGAACAATGTGACTGGCATCATTTCCACTACTGATAAGCCGTCCACCAGCCCAGACTTCAAACCGTAATCAGTGCTTGAATGGACCGCTTGCAAGCAGAGACGACACAGTGGACAGATTACGGAGTTCGTTAGTGGCAGCAATAGCGGGACGGCGCGTACTAGACGAATGGCCAGCAGTACTAAAAAATCAAAAGGTTTTTGAACCTGGCGCTATGTCTATTCATGCACTTATATTAAATCAGGGGTGCAAATAAGCTTCAACATTTTACTCGTCCACTAAAATAAATATTTATTAACCAGAAACTAAAAATGCTTTTCTTATCTTAAGTATCACTGGCATGGCCTGCGCTTTACTGTATAGAGACAGTTTTCCACTGAACGTCGAGGATTAAAATCTGTCACAGGAATTCTATTTAAGCGAACGTTGAGAACATTGTCAAGTACTAGTTGGTACTGTAGTACAGACAACATTCCGAAAGCGCGGTTGCCAACATTTCTTTTCAAATACGAAACGAGAAGAATATCACAAAAATCTATGTTTTTATTCTTTCAAACATTGACTCGCCCGGGTGCGTGCTTTTTTGCATCACTGTACTAAATCCACATTTAAATATCTCTCAATATATTTATGTGTTTCTTTGTATACGTTGTAACAGGTCAAGATCAGGTATGTTAAAGAACACAATTTATTTTTATGTTTAATGGTTAGAAATCAACTTAATAAATGTATGAACATTGTCTGCACGCTTGGAAAGAAATCATAATGCAGGAGTTAAATATTAATGGAAATAAAACCATTATTTCCCTTAACACACTAGGTCAATTCGATAGCCACTAAAAAGTTCACCAGATAATTTCCGGCCTTGTTATTATCATGGAAGTTATACGTCTCGTTTTAGATTCAGTATTTTGGGTTCTAACCCTCCAATGGAGAACTAGTCTTGACGCCACATACGATTGGTTTCCATAGCAACGGCGGAGGTCAAGTCTAATCAAACAGTAAGTTTGATGGCAGAAAGGTAGACAATCAGTCGTGGAAGCAATGGCTTTTAATATTTTTTTATCTGTTCATTATTTCGATGACGAGTGGAAACTGATTGAAAGAGTAGAAAATGTTGTGGAGTCCAAACATGTACTTTTGATAATACATATGACCGAGATTTGATGCTCATAGAAGGGAAATGCAAGAAAGTACATATGAACAGTAAATATAATAAGTTAAGGTGAGTAACTAATTTTTATTCCGGTAATTTATGTTTTTATGAAACTCATACAAAGGTACTATCAACATTCGAAATCTTGATTTATGCTGTACCTTGTATACTTTACCTACAATATCAATTTGCGCAGCTGTACATAGAGTACAAGGGTTTCGTTTTAGCACTCGTATTTATCTTCTTGAGTGTGTGTTCTCAATTATAACCGAATTAGCAACCTCAGTTTAAGCTTCTTAGATATAATTATCACCTTTTTTTAAATCAAGAACACAGCAATAAAAGATGAATTATCTTCATAATCATATCAACATATTCAAAATTGCGTTCAATGGCATTGCGTTAAATTTGTTTACTTACACAATTCGCTCCTTCCACTTCATTTTTAGTTTTAGTCCATTGGAAACAGGAAAAAAAACGCGTCTCTTTCATTGTAATGATGACACTCTGGCACAAAGCACAAAACCATAACGAGTTGTTGAATATCAAACACAAAAAACCTACTGCTAAACACCAGTTTGTTTAGACTGTAACATGGCGGGTTACCACGGCAACCTACCGGATCTGACGTAAGAATTTAGTCCTCCATTGCATCTGATACTTCAGATATCCCTGAAAAGCAAGCTTTGAACAAACAGCAACAAACATTTTTTGGTTTCTGAGGAAACACGCGGTAAGTCCAAACCAGCATCAATGGATTCCTATTAACACTTGATTCCGAAATAAAATTATAACTGAAACATTTGGACATTCCAATTTTAAATTAAACCTATTAATTATTATACTATCACCAAATTCTTTGTTTAAGTAAGAAGCCTTTTAGGTCACAAAATTCGAGAATCACTTTTGGAGTTCTTTTCGACCTTCCTCCTTTCCTATTCGTAGAAAAAAAATAGCCTGCGACTAAACTAATATCATTCTCAATCTTATGTTACAAGTGGGACTCGAGCTGAAGTAAATTTTCATCTACTATAGTACTCTTATTTAATATACAAACTTTGTTTAAAACTAACTTTCCCGTCTCTCGTGGTTTGATAGCAACGGTCGCGAACTCCAGTGCTGAAGACACACGTAGCTTCGAGTTCTCCTGTTTTCCAGCGACTTCCTCAGTTTCACCAGGTGAGTGCCACGATGATACCTAGTATAATGCACTGACTGCTCGTTCTCTATCTTTTATCCGGAAATCCTCACTCATGGACGTCATGATTCAAATTTGTGACAGGCTTAAGCCAAACCTACCTGTCCAACCCATAAATGTGAAATAAAAACAAAAGCTACCTTTGTAGTGTAAATTGAATATCTGAAACAGCACTTTACAATGAAAACGTCGTGTGTTGTAATAATGTAATTAGTTAATTATTTACATAAATATCTTCTGATATTTAACAAAGTAATACAAGTAACACTCTTGATATTCATATCTTACTTATCTGAAATGCAAACAGAATTAACCAGAAGAGAACCAACCAGAAAATTATTACGATTAAAGAAATTCATATCCGTCATCCTCCAGTTTATTGTCGAGTATACGTAGCTTGAAGAATGCCTTAAGCTTCATGAGGAACGAAAACAAGCAAGGCAACGAAAGCTAAGTAATAAAGCGAAGTAAATACCAACCACTACAGTACCGTGAAACGAAACGCCACACGCGGGTTCAGAAACAAAAAGCGAGAATATTTGACGCAGAAAATTCAGGAGATAGAGGAAGACTGCAAGACAAATAACATACGAGATCTATGCAAAGGGGTAAACTCGTTAAGAAAAGGTTACCAGCCGAGGTTATGAATGATTACAAATGAACGTGGAGATCTTCAGGCGGATCCGATTAAAATCATCGATGTGTGGAAAAGTTATTTCGACAAACTTCTTAATGTACACAACAGGGAACAAACAGGAATTTGAAATCCATACCGCAGAACCGTGGATAACCGAACCTAGCGAGATCGACATCGAAATGTTGGTAAAGAAATGGCAAAATTTCAAATCACCAGGAATAGACAATATTCCAGCCGAATTAATTAAAGCGGGAGGATCAAGGAACTATATAAATTGGTAAGTGCTATGTGGAAAAAGGAGGAGCTCCCAAAGGAATGGAAAACTCAGTAGTTCCGATTTACAAAAAAAGGCGATAAATCTGACTGTAATAATTACTGCGGAACCACGTTACTTCCAACCCGTTACAAGATATTCAGTAATATTCTGTTAACACGCCTGAGTGTATACGTAGATGAAATAATTGGAGATCACCAATGTGGATTTAGAAGGAATAGATCCACGTTGGACCAGATTTTCGCCTTCATACAAATTTTGGAGACGAAATGGAAATACAATGGGACGGTTCACCAGCTATTCATTGATTTTAAGAAAGCACATGATTCGATCCAAAGGGAAAAGTTATACAATATTCTGGTACAATTTGGAATTCCGGAAAAAAAAAAAAAAAAAAAACTGGTTCAACTAGTGAAGATGTGTCTCAGCGACCTCATAAGCAGAGTACGGATAGGTAATAACATGTCGCATAATTTCAAGAATCGCAATTGATTGAAAAAAGGCGATGCCTTATCACCACTACTGTTTAACTTTGCGTTAGAATATGCGATTTTAAAAATTAAAGGAGACGAAAAGGGACTATCATTGAATGGTTTGAATCAACAGTTCGTATACGCGGATGATGTAGATTTAATAGGGGACGAAACAGATGCACTACAAAGCAACACCGATGTCTTAGTAGAAGCGTGCTATGAGATAGGTCTACAGGTAAACATAGATAAAACAAAATACATGATAACAAGCCGAAATATAGAGAAAGTAAACAAATTTAAATACTTGGGAGCATACGTAACAAGCAAAAATGAGGTCAAGGAAGAAATAAAAAGTCGCTTAGTATCGGGCAACGCATGCTTCTAATTAGTCCAAAAACTTCTAACATCGCGATTAATATGAAGGAAATTGAAAATATACAGAAAAGTTATTCTGCCGGTAATACGTTACGGTTGCGAAAGTTGGAGTACGACCCTGGCAGATGAACATAAATTATGTGTTTGAAAATAAGGTTTTGAGAAAAACATACGGGCCGAAATGACTGGAGACTGCATAATGAACTCCACGGACTGTACGATTCACCAGATGTTATAAAAATAATGAAATTGCGACGACTAAGATGGGAAGGCCATGTAGCTCGGATGGGAGAAAACGAAGATTATATTCTATTCTAGTTGGAAGGAGACCATTGGGAAGACCGAGACGTCGTTAGGAGGACAATATTAGAAGAGATCTTCGAGAAGTAGGTGTTCGTGATGAAAACTGGCTTGATGTTGTCCAGGATAGAATCCAATCGCTAACGTTTGTTATTGCGGGTTCCATAAGTCATAGAGTTAATTAGTAAGTAGGACGTTTTCGTTTTCAACGAACTTACTTTTATATTTTTAAAAAAAAGAAAAAAAAACGCTGTTTCCCAATGTTTTGAGACTCGATAACAGTTTATCATTCGATAAATAACAGACTTTTATAGGGATTTCAAACGATTGAAAAAACAATTTGTAAGTCTTCCAAGTTAGTTGAAAAAGGGTTTAAGAAAATCGAAAGATCTTACGTATATTCGACAATGCAGGATAATGAATATAAATTTCAATAATTATAATGTGAATATTTTTCCACGCCAATTTCATATAAATAGAAATATATTCTGTATCCATTCTCTGCATCTATCTGAAAGGCTTAATTTAATGCCACAAAAAAGAATATGAGGCGTATGTGGCTGTGCAAAGTGTAATAACGTAAATATAGCATTGAAGACATCCGATTCAAATAAGGGGCCTTAACTACAGTATCAGAAGAAAACTACGTACCTCGACTTCTTGGTGTCACTTCATTAACTAATTCGTCTACGGTGATATTTTCGATTCCATGATGTCTCACAACTTCTTTGCAATGCATTTTCACTTGATCTCGCCAGCCACACTCAACTAATCTCGTGCGCAGTAGATCTTTCAACCTAAAGGGGAAAATCAAAACGGACAAGAAAACACTTCCAAGATGTTTTAAATTACATATACTGTGTATATAT